>OZ014481.1:26983816-27241554 GCA_963965965.1 Trididemnum nubilum | reverse complement strand
TGAAATTACTTCACTAAATAGGTGGATGATAGCTAACAAACTAACTCTTAATTTATCAAAATCAAATTTGATATTAATACAACCAAAAGGTAGAGGTCATAGAACTAACTTATCCTTAATTTCGTCTCCATTTGTTTCAAATCTTGCTTCTGTCAGCATGTCAAAATACTTAGGTCTTATCTTTAATAATTCCTTGTCTTTTGAACCTCACATTAACAACTTGGCTCGCAAGCTATCTAAAGCAGTGGGAATCCTTTCGAAAGTTAAAGTGTATTTAAACACATCGGCCTTATGTAGTTTGTACTATGCCTTATTTCACTGTCATATTCAATATGGGATAATCACTTGAAGCTCAACGTATAAAACGTATCTTAAGAAATTAGCTACTCTTCAAAACAAAGCAGTAAAAATTGTAGGTAATGGAACGTGGAATGATAGAGCAACTCCTTACTATGCAAAACTTAAAATTCTTAAATTACAAGACTTAGTTAAACTAGAAACTGCAGCATTTGTTTACAACTATAAATCGGGGACAACTTCCACCTACTTTTCAAAATTATTTTACAGCTCTTAATAATATTCATGTTAAACCTACCAGAGCTACCTCCTCACATAACTTTTTTGTACCTTTTTTTAAAACTCTGAAACTTCAAAGGTCTATTAAATATCTAGGTCCAAAAATATGGAATTTGCTTGACCTTGAAATTAAAAATTCTAAATCTCTAAAACATTTAAATCTGGACTGAAATACTCATTGCTAGAAAGTTATCACAATTAAATTGGAATGACTATAAAATTTGTGTTCTATCTGTCCATAAAAGACCTATAGAATTTGACTTGATAGTGTTTAACTTCTTGCTCTGTATACAACAAGATGTACGTGTTTGTGAATCATTCTAATTGACTTAAACTGTGTGTATTATGGTGCATTGTAATTTGCACCATTTTCTAATGTAAATAGAACCATTTTTTTGTTTGTTTGTAAATAAAAATTGTATTGTTTTTCTCTTTGTGTCCTAACTTTTCTGGTGTTATGCAACCTCGTTCTAATGTAAATATATGTATAAAACCTCGATCTGGGTTAGCATTAAATGCAAACTTTGTTTGGCCAAGATTTTCTAAATTCCTTCTCGTAACTTTTGTAATTTTATTCATAAGGGTAGAAGTAGACTTGAAGACTACATTGGTCACTTCGCTTCTTCCCTATTGCCAGTAAATATTATCGTCAACATGCTTTGCTTTTGCTTTACTTGTGATTTAAAGTTCGCTGCCTTTGAAATAAATTACTACTACTACTACTACTACTTTAAGATGGTTGGTCGGTTTAGAAGATGTGTAAGGCTGCTGTTGATTTGCTGTTTGGAAATATACTTAATTTTTGACTGCGCAATACTTCGTTCGTATTGTTGATTAATTTAAGCTTAAAATACCAAGCGTACTATGCTTTTACGAAGAAAGCTACTGCTACGTTTTTGTGATAATGCGTAACTTAGTGCACTAAAATATGATAAATGCTACTATATTCAAGCCAAAAAATCTTTTTTTGTGGTACTTCATGTAGAATTATGTAAGGTAAAAAGCTCCATCTGGTGGTAAAAACAGGGTTTGTGCTGCTTTGAAAGAACAAGTCTAAGCAAGTATGTGAGACTAAAAAAAAAGGCCTACTATGCCCAACTGATGAGATTGAACTAGCGAATAGATAAAAACACCTGAAATTTAAGTTTGAACTAACACGTCGTATCACAGCAAAAAATTAAAATCGAATTGCGAGCACTACATAGTGGTGCAAGTCTAACAGAGCGTGCTTTGTTCAATCTCAACCATTCGAATCAAATTCTAGTTATTTTGATAAGAGGCTTTTAATATTTCGAATTTTAAGAATTTTTTTTCTTCAAAGAACATTTAAGTTGGCGAACTCAGACATTGGTATAAGAAATAAACACTTTATTCTTAAGTTAACTTATTTTATGGAGAATCTGCCGCAAAATATTTATGGAGAATCAAGAACATGCTGTCAATTTTTGAAATTTTGTTTCTTATTGGCAACCATGACAAAATTTCTAAGGGGAAAAAGCCTTTTTAAGCGGAAATCTAATCTGTTATATCTCAGGAACGGGCTCAAATTTAATGAAGTTGGTCTTGTCTGTCAAAAATTTTCGAGAAAAAATCGAGCAAAAAAATTCCGACCTGAATACCTTTTTAATCAGTCAAAACAATTCGAATAATAATAATAATATTTTGAGCAAATGATTTGGTCGCAAGTGTTTGATTTCAGATCTTATTAAGCATATGACGTCATATCTTTGACGTCAGTAAGGCTTATTTTTGTGTCCATTTTGAGTCCATTTTTGTGTCGACTTAAAACGCAAAAAGTGGGAATTCAACAAAGATCATGCGATTTTAGTCATCGTGAAAACGACGCAGTCCAAGTTCAGCCTGTTTTAACTAATCGAGTTCCCTTTTTTGACTTTCCAAGTTCAAGTTTACGTTCAAGCTGGGCGAAAACATGGAGTTTTTCTTTAAGTTCCAAATCGGGTTTTGTTAAAAAGGAAGTTGTAAAAACCAACTTGCCCTAAGAAAATTTCAATTTACCCCGCAATTTTTGACAAAGATGGTCATTAAAAATATTCGCTATTAATTTTTCAATAATAATTGGTTATTAAACATTAAGTAATTACTCTCAGCTTTTTTTTGCTGTTGCTGCGTACTGCAAGAGGTGCGCAATGAGTATATTATGCTGTAAATAAATTTTTTTGTTCACTTCAAGTACATCTTTGCTAAAATTCTACTTTTACATTAAATGATTTTTAACTTGTGATGCTTCATAACTGTAATAATAACCTGAAAATAGTCAATGTGAGTCTGCTGTTCCTCAAATCCAAGAGAAAAACTAGGAGCTGTCTATATCTTAATTCTATGAAAGATATCGTATTTTTAACATTGCTTAAACCCACATTTGTGACCAATTTTTTGGGTCAACAGGCTTTCACGTTGACTCAGGATGTAACCAGCATCTGAATCCTACAGCGCTATTTCGAAAGAACAAAAAAAAGGTTTGAGTTAATTCATCTACTTTTTCAGATAAAATCACTACTCGAAACAAATAAATTGCAAGACCTTGAATGGTTTTGATCAAAGTTTTCCAATGAAAACAAGAAAACGGTTAAAAATTTTTACTATATTAGGTAAGTTTTTAAAGTAAACGTACAAATCAAGATAAAGAAACCCAAGATTTTGATTAAAATTATTGCGACACAAAACAAGAAAGTTAATATCCATTTTGTGAAACAATGTTCCAGGTGCGCTTGTCCTGAACCTCTTTAGCTGAATTTGAGTTACGCTCACCAAGGTAGCTGTTTGAACCCTGTCCGTTTGGGATTCTCTTGACTCTATGACCTTTGTTTTTAGCCTCTTTCAAAATTTGACTCAAAAAATGTGCAAAATCTAAAGAGTTAATTTTTCGCGCTATATTTTTCCCAATTTAGGTTTCTAAGACTTGATCAATTGTTTTAACGTAAAGAGAGCGGCATTTTTTTTCTACTTTAAACAAAAAATTCTACTAAATTGTAACTTTTGATTAACTTTCTTGCGTTCGTTAAGAGTAACTTTGTCAAAACTACTTTAAAATCGCACGATTCCTTTGCCTTGAATGGCATGTTTACCTTGAATAGCATTAAATCTGTTTAGAATATTAACTTCTTCACTGATTTCCACGTTTTAAAGTAAGTCTTTTTGTAAAAAAATATCTTAAATTCTTTCGGTTTATTTGTTTTGAATGAATACTTTCCTTAGAAACGGTAATCTGTAGCAATTTTTACCCAAGCAATTTTCTTAGACCTTAAATTTGGTTGAAAACGTTCCAAAATATTAAAATGTCTAGTAAATCGCTTAGTTAAAAAAATAATATTTATTGTTTTTAATCAAAAAGTCTAAACTTCTTTGTTTTCGCAGCCATAGTTTTGTAAAAATCATTCAAAATCTTGCATTTCTTTCTTTTGAATTGAAAGTTTAATTAAAAATGTTTTTTTCTACTTTGAAAAAAAACGTGTACCTAACATTTTAAATTTTTTAACAATTTTTTAGTTTTACACTGATTTTTTTACTAAAATGCCATACAATATAACCAAAACAGATAATAAGTATTAATTTTAGTCAATAAATCTCAAATTTTTTGTTGTTGTAGCGATAATTTTGTAAAAAATCTTACGTATTATGATTTTAAATTGCAAGTTTAAGAAAGCATAATCTTTTTGTACTTTAAAACTAAAACGTTTACCTAACATTTTAAATTTTTTTTTGGTTTTACACTGATAATTTTACTGAAATGCCGTAAAATTTATCTAACAACACTCTATCTTCAGTTAAAACAAGAACTTTTACAATTTTTTTGGTGTTATTCGATATTAAACCTTGTCTTAAAGTCTCAAGTTATAAAATTTAGGTTAGTTTTTGCGATTTTCTTGTTTGCGTCAAAATGTTTTTTGCAGAAACCAAAATCTTACAATTTCTTTGATTGAAACAATAATTCAACCTTAAAACGAATATTATTTGAAAACTTTTACTCAAAATTTTTCTAAAAATAGTGTGTTATTTATTACTTGATCTTGTTTTATTGGGGTAAATTCGTCAAAATATCTTAAACCATTACGATTTATTTGCCTTGAGTGAAAATTCTAACGTAAATAAACCCTGAACAAGTTCTTAACTTTCTTGTTTTGTGTCGCAATAATTTTAATCAAAATCTTGGGTTTCTTTATCTTGATTTGTACGTTTACTTTAAAACTTACCTAATATAGTAAAATTTTTAACCGTTTTCTTGTTTTCATTGGAAAACTTTGATCAAAACCATTCAAGGTCTTGCAATTTATTTGTTTCGAGTAGTGATTTTATCTGAAAAAGTAGATGAATTAACTCAAACCTTTTTTTTGTTCTTTCGAAATAGCGCTGTAGGATTCAGATGCTGGTTACATCCTGAGTCAACGTGAAAGCCTGTTGACCCAAAAAATTGGTCACAAATGTGGGTTTAAGCAATGTTAAAAATACGATATCTTTCATAGAATTAAGATATAGACAGCTCCTAGTTTTTCTCTTGGATTTGAGGAACAGCAGACTCACATTGACTATTTTCAGGTTATTATTACAGTTATGAAGCATCACAAGTTAAAAATCATTTAATGTAAAAGTAGAATTTTAGCAAAGATGTACTTGAAGTGAACAAAAAAATTTATTTACAGCATAATATACTCATTGCGCACCTCTTGCAGTACGCAGCAACAGCAAAAAAAAGCTGAGAGTAATTACTTAATGTTTAATAACCAATTATTATTGAAAAATTAATAGCGAATATTTTTAATGACCATCTTTGTCAAAAATTGCGGGGTAAATTGAAATTTTCTTAGGGCAAGTTGGTTTTTACAACTTCCTTTTTAACAAAACCCGATTTGGAACTTAAAGAAAAACTCCATGTTTTCGCCCAGCTTGAACGTAAACTTGAACTTGGAAAGTCAAAAAAGGGAACTCGATTAGTTAAAACAGGCTGAACTTGGACTGCGTCGTTTTCACGATGACTAAAATCGCATGATCTTTGTTGAATTCCCACTTTTTGCGTTTTAAGTCGACACAAAAATGGACTCAAAATGGACACAAAAATAAGCCTTACTGACGTCAAAGATATGACGTCATATGCTTAATAAGATCTGAAATCAAACACTTGCGACCAAATCATTTGCTCAAAATATTATTATTATTATTCGAATTGTTTTGACTGATTAAAAAGGTATTCAGGTCGGAATTTTTTTTGCTCGATTTTTTCTCGAAAATTTTTGACAGACAAGACCAACTTCATTAAATTTGAGCCCGTTCCTGAGATATAACAGATTAGATTTCCGCTTAAAAAGGCTTTTTCCCCTTAGAAATTTTGTCATGGTTGCCAATAAGAAACAAAATTTCAAAAATTGACAGCATGTTCTTGATTCTCCATAAATATTTTGCGGCAGATTCTCCATAAAATAAGTTAACTTAAGAATAAAGTGTTTATTTCTTATACCAATGTCTGAGTTCGCCAACTTAAATGTTCTTTGAAGAAAAAAAATTCTTAAAATTCGAAATATTAAAAGCCTCTTATCAAAATAACTAGAATTTGATTCGAATGGTTGAGATTGAACAAAGCACGCTCTGTTAGACTTGCACCACTATGTAGTGCTCGCAATTCGATTTTAATTTTTTGCTGTGATACGACGTGTTAGTTCAAACTTAAATTTCAGGTGTTTTTATCTATTCGCTAGTTCAATCTCATCAGTTGGGCATAGTAGGCCTTTTTTTTTAGTCTCACATACTTGCTTAGACTTGTTCTTTCAAAGCAGCACAAACCCTGTTTTTACCACCAGATGGAGCTTTTTACCTTACATAATTCTACATGAAGTACCACAAAAAAAGATTTTTTGGCTTGAATATAGTAGCATTTATCATATTTTAGTGCACTAAGTTACGCATTATCACAAAAACGTAGCAGTAGCTTTCTTCCGTAAAAGCATAGTACGCTTGGTATTTTAAGCTTAAATTAATCAACAATACGAACGAAGTATTGCGCAGTCAAAAATTAAGTATATTTCCAAACAGCAAATCAACAGCAGCCTTACACATCTTCTAAACCGACCAACCATCTTAAAGTAGTAGTAGTAGTAGTAGTAATTTATTTCAAAGGCAGCGAACTTTAAAATCACAAGTAAAGCAAAAGCAAAGCATGTTGACGATAATATTTACTGGCAATAGGGAAGAAGCGAAGTGACCAATGTAGTCTTCAAGTCTACTTCTACCCTTATGAATAAAATTACAAAAGTTACGAGAAGGAATTTAGAAAATCTTGGCCAAACAAAGTTTGCATTTAATGCTAACCCAGATCGAGGTTTTATACATATATTTACATTAGAACGAGGTTGCATAACACCAGAAAAGTTAGGACACAAAGAGAAAACAATACAATTTTTATTTACAAACAAACAAAAAAATGGTTCTATTTACATTAGAAAATGGTGCAATTACAATGCACCATAATACACACAGTTTAAGTCAATTAGAATGATTCACAAACACGTACATCTTGTTGTATACAGAGCAAGAAGTTAAACACTATCAAGTCAAATTCTATAGGTCTTTTATGGACAGATAGAACACAAATTTTATAGTCATTCCAATTTAATTGTGATAACTTTCTAGCAATGAGTATTTCAGTCCAGATTTAAATGTTTTTAGAGATTTAGAATTTTTAATTTCAAGGTCAAGCAAATTCCATATTTTTGGACCTAGATATTTAATAGACCTTTGAAGTTTCAGAGTTTTAAAAAAAGGTACAAAAAAGTTATGTGAGGAGGTAGCTCTGGTAGGTTTAACATGAATATTATTAAGAGCTGTAAAATAATTTTGAAAAGTAGGTGGAAGTTGTCCCGATTTATAGTTGTAAACAAATGCTGCAGTTTCTAGTTTAACTAAGTCTTGTAATTTAAGAATTTTAAGTTTTGCATAGTAAGGAGTTGCTCTATCATTCCACGTTCCATTACCTACAATTTTTACTGCTTTGTTTTGAAGAGTAGCTAATTTCTTAAGATACGTTTTATACGTTGAGCTTCAAGTGATTATCCCATATTGAATATGACAGTGAAATAAGGCATAGTACAAACTACATAAGGCCGATGTGTTTAAATACACTTTAACTTTCGAAAGGATTCCCACTGCTTTAGATAGCTTGCGAGCCAAGTTGTTAATGTGAGGTTCAAAAGACAAGGAATTATTAAAGATAAGACCTAAGTATTTTGACATGCTGACAGAAGCAAGATTTGAAACAAATGGAGACGAAATTAAGGATAAGTTAGTTCTATGACCTCTACCTTTTGGTTGTATTAATATCAAATTTGATTTTGATAAATTAAGAGTTAGTTTGTTAGCTATCATCCACCTATTTAGTGAAGTAATTTCAGTCGTGATTTTTTTTGAAGATCATTTATATTTTTATCATCTACAAGTAAACAGGTGTCATCAGCAAACAGTCTTGGGGTGCAAGAAACATTGGTACTAATATCATTAATATAAACGTTAAAAAGAAGAGGTCCCAATACAGAACCTTGAGGAACACCATAATTAATTTTTTTTAGATTTGACTGGTGATTTTCTAAAGATACGTAGTGAAATCTATTTGTCAAAAAAGAAGCAAACAAATCAAGTGTTGGTCCACGGATTCCATAATGTTCTAGTTTGGTTAATAAAGTTTTATGATTAACTGTGTCAAAAGCCTTTTTGAGATCAAGTAACAATAGAGCAGTGTATTTTTCATCATTAATATTATCATACAATGAAGTTAATACATCAGTTAGAGCATGAGATGTTGAATGATTAGCCCTAAATCCATACTGCGTGGGCAGCAAGACTGAGTGTTTATTGAAAAAATTGATTGTTCTGACATGAATAAGTTTTTCAAGAATTTTAGAAATTGGGGAAAGTATAGATATCGGTCGATAATTACTTACATCGGTTTTATCACCAGATTTATAAATGGGTATTATTTTAGCAATTTTTAATGAAGCAGGAAAAATTCCTAAAAGGAAGGTGTAATTAAATAATTGAGCAAGTGGTGCTGCAATAACTTTGGCAGCCACCTTAAGAAAATAAGCAGAAATATTATCCTTGCCAGTTGATTAGGTATTCTTTAGACCTGATATGAGATTAAAAACTTTAAAGGAAGTGGTTGGTGTGAGAAAGAGAGATTGGTGAAGGCGTTTTGTTAAGTACTTAGTATGTTCATTTTCACTAATAGGCTTCAATTGATCTGCTAATATTTTTCCAATATCACTAAAGTAATCATTAAAATTATTCGCAATAAGCGTTGGGTTTGTAGTAAAAGTGTTATTGTGTCTTAATTTTTGTGGAAGATTAGCATCTGATCTGGAAGAAGATAGCAAAGACTTAACAATACGCCAAACTTCAGCTGTATTGTTTTTTGAAGTTTCTAATTTATCCTGGTAATAGAGTTTTTTGGCAGCAAATTTGACTTTAGTTAATTTGTTAGCATATTTTTTGTAGAGTTGTTTTTGTTCCAAGTTACCATTGACAAAATGTGTTAAGTACAATTTTTGTTTTGTTTTTATCGACTTCAATATCCCACGACTTATCCAAGGCTTATTTATTAATTTTTGCTGTTTGCGAGTAAGTTTTCTCATTGGCGCATACAGTGTTATTGCATTAGTTAATAACTGAAGAAAGTGATCAAATATGGCATCGAAATTATTTCCGTCAATATAGCTTATTGTCAGGAAAAATGAATTTATCTCATTGTTTAAGTGATTGCAAAAGTCATCCGCATTAAACATACTAAAATCACGCCGAAAAGTTGGCTTATGAGATTTTTTTAGTGTTAAGTTTGAAATTGTACAAAAAATAGGATAATGGTCAGTTAAATCGGTTTTGATTACCCCTGGTAAAATATTATGGGTATGATCATTAGTAACAATATGATCAATGATCGTCGACAAATTGTCAGTCACACGAGTTGGTACATTGATTAGAGGATAATAGCCATTACTGATCAGCATGTCAAGATACTTAGATGCATGCCTATCCGGAAATTTCGAATCAGGAAGAGGTTTGATATTTAAATTAAAGTCACCTACTAAAAATACCTTATTACTTCTAACTTTTTCAAGATTTGTGTTTAATGCATCAATAAATACTTGTGCATCATTTTTTGGATGTCTATAGATAGTAATAATGATTACATTACTATCATGCAATTTTATCCAAATATTTTCACATTCATTCACATTCAATTGTAAATTAGTAATCACTGAAAATTGTAGTGCATTACTAATATACATCGCAACTCCGCCAGCAGTAGTGGGTGAATCAATATGAATAAAACTATAACCAGAAATATCGATATTTAACAAAGGTTGATTTTTTAATCTAGTCTCCGTTACACAAATAATATCAGGTGAGCAAGGTTGATTACAGAGAAATTCATGAAAAGCATCAAAGTTCTTTTGAAGTGAGCGGACATTAAAGTGAATAATAGTTAAAGAATCTTTCAAATTGGAATTACTACTAAGCACATCAAAATGATTGTGGTATGCACATTTTTCTGAGTTGCTAGTTAGTAGATCAAAAGCACTGTTAACTACATCAATATTGCTAGATAAATTATGGTTTAAACATTTATTGTCTCCAACGAGAGGGAATGTAATGATATGACACTAATCAAAATAGTTATAATGTTACAATTTACTTTTTAATTAAATCCAAATCCAGATCACTTTTGATGGGAATTGCATCAGTGTCATCGTCCTTCTTTGCAAGTATGCTGCCGTTGTGTGTCCAATAATACTTCCAATTTTCGTTTTTCGCTCGTTGCTTAGTCTTCCAGAATAGCCGTTTACGGGATTGCGTGAGGTTTTCATTGATAAAAATCTTCTTTGTGTCATTGACTGAAAATTTTTTAAGATCCAAGGTTCGGGTTTGCTTGCGGTTAGCATAAAGCTTGTTTCGAATGTCTCGGTTAGTAAAGCGCACTATGATTGGCGGAGTGCGAATTACATTTCCATTTTGGCCAATCTTCTTTGGTAAGCGATGGGATGTAGAAATGTGGCTGGGCAAAATGTCAACATCTAGCAGCTTCGCAACTTCCATAACAACAGCGTTCGTGTCTTCTCCGTCCTGGACCGGAATGCCGGCTATTTCCAAATTTTGTCGCCATCCATATTGCTCTAAGTTATCAATTTTCTCAATTTCTTTGAGACTGGTATTTTTCAGATCTGATGATTCAGACTTTAGGGCAGTAATTTCAGCTTTTTGTTCAGCGTTAATTTTTTTCAGCTTGTTATAATCTTCATTTAGGCAATCGTATTTCTCGCTCAAGAATGATTGACTCTCCTTAATTTGAACAATTTCTGCCTTGAGAGCACAAATTTCTTGATCATACTCTGTCCTTAGAAGAGCCACAGCCTCATCGATTAGTTCTTTTACAGATTTTTTTGGTATCTCTTCAGCAAAAGATAGGCTATTTCGAGTACTATATCGCTTACCTTTGCCCATAGCTGCTTGTGGCGTAATGAAGCAATCGATGTAATAAAGCAAATATGTGGCGTAATAAAGCAATAATGTGGCGTAATAAAGCAATCGATATAAATCCCTGAAAATTTGCACAGTGGTAAAATGATTTTGGATGAGATTGGGTAAAAGGCTGTTACTTTTTATGAAGAAAATATGAGTTATGCTTGTGATTGCTGTGCAAAGAAATATACGAATAGATCAAAAACTACTACATCATAAACGAATCGCTCATTCAGGAAGCAGATATGTCTGTGAAACTTGTGGCAAACATTTTACAAGAAATTTTAAGCTTACACGTCACAAATGTGTTTTAAAAAAGGATGAAATGGAACAAGAACAGCTAAAAGAAGAAACCGGACCGCTTCCAAAACGAAGAAGACAAATAACTGAATCTACTCAATCCAAAGCTGTTGTGGAACGAGAACTAAATAGTGGTTTGGAGTTGACAAAAGAAGACACTTTAAAGCAATTTGATGAATCAGAAAACGAGACCCAAGTTGACAAAAAGAATTTAAATGAGTTTAAGCAGACAATCAAATAACATGCTAGAGATGAGGAAACGCTTGCTAAGGATGATGAAGTAGACTCTTTTCAGAGTTTTGGAAGCATGGCTGATCGTCATTGGAAGAGCATAAAAACTTTTTCGAAGCAAGGGAGTGTGCAAGATATCTTTAATTTTTGTATTAATGATGACCTTCTTTCTCCAAAAAACGACGTTTTGGATGCAAGCAAACGTGTTGATTCAAAATAAATTTTAGTTTTGGGTTTATTTTACGCGATTGCAGTGATAATAGTTTTCGATATTGGCACGCGTCTAATGGTGTAGATCGTATTTTAGATCACCCCTTCTTATCAGTAATTTTTCGAATTTTGAAACGTTTTTGAACAAAGTGTTTGAACAGGATATGCTTAAAAAAGCACATCTTTCTTGGCCAAACAGTTCTTGGGTTGTTGAAGTTGTTTCTTATATTACTTTTTTTTTTTATAAATAAGCTAAAGGAACACCCAACTGGTTGATTTTATTGTAAACAATACAGGATTAAATGCATTGCAGAAAAATAAGAAGACCAGTAAATTGTATTTTGATAATTTGTGCATATTTTGGTGCCTTGCTCTTCATACTGGTTGCACTTTGCAGAATTTAGAATCTAAAACCAAAGAATTGTTTTTGTGTTATTGCAAATTTGCTCTTGTCGACCCTAGCAATTTTCAAGGGGTAACTTTACATGATTTAGTTCAAATTGAAAACTGTTTTTCACTCAATGTTAATGTTTATGCCTTGGAATGGAAGAACAAGCAGTTGCCAAGATTCTTCAACGGAGTCGACATCTTTCTTCCTGCGCAATCAATCTAAATCTTCATGAAAACCGTTATAGCTATATAAAAAGCATGCAAATGTACACTGGGCGTTATGTTATCCAGAACATTTATAGCAGAGAATATATCGGTACTGGCTCTTGCGCCATTGCACCTTGGACAGGTCCGGACGTGTCACCAGCTGTGTTATTACAACTTTTATAACGACACCATAACTTACGCCACCGCCCCGAAAATTCAGCTGCTTTACAGCGCAGCGTTTCACGTTATATAATCACGACGTTACGTTATTTCACGTTATATAATCAATGATCACGACAGGAAACAACCTTGTTTCAGGAACATGCGAACGCTCAAACCTTTTCTCTATAAAGCTAATCCCAAACCTATAAAAAGAAACTAAAACATTTCAAATGGTTTTAGACAAACTTATAAAAGCGAACTTGAAAATTTTTTTAACATGTCTGCATTCGACACTCAAAGTATAAACTAAATAACTACCTTTTCATTTTAGGGTTGAAGTCAGGAGCTACCGGCCTCGATTCTCAGGTGAGTCGTACAAAAAAAATCTGTTTTTTCTTGACGCTCAGGTTCTGCTCTCAGGCGAACTTCAACCACCATAGCTGGTTTCCAGGCAAGTCTTACATAACTATAGACTTTAACCATAGCCGGTTCCCAGGCAAGCTTTACAAGACTTTAACCACCTGCGATGACCCTCAGGCAAACTTAAGACTTAAACGAACCACCGCAGACGGTTCCATTCCCATGCCAGCCTGACAAAACTTTAACCACCATAGTCGGTTCCATTCCCAGGCAAGCGTTACAAAACTTTAGACTTGAACTATAGCCGGTTGCCAGGCAAATCTCACAAAGCCTTAGACTTGAACCATAGCCGGTTCCCCGGCAAGCTTTACAGATTCTAACCACCTGCGGTGGTTTGATCCTCAGGCAAGACACTCTTCGAGTCTTGACCAAGTTAAATTAGCTAGGGTTAGGACCAGGGTTAAAGCTAGGGTTAGGGTTAGGGTTAAGACCACCACAATGCCGCATTTAGACAACGTTGCGTTTAGATGACCCCGCATTTGGACAACGCCGCAGTTGGATGACGCCGGAATTGGACAGCCCCGCAATTGGAAAAACCACACAACCCCGCACTGGCAACCCCGCACCCGCCCCTGCAATCCCTATAGTTTTGGCGCACCATATACTACTCATACTTTCGTGTAATGCAAGTTTAGATGGGACACCACTGAATATCCAAAAATATTATTCTTCAAAACTTGTCCCAAATTAAAGTCTGCAGTTATAGTTCATCACTTCTTTTGTATTTTTTACTAACTTTATTTTACTGCATGTTAGAACTCAAGGACGTATGGATGAAGCGTTACAAGTTTTGGAGAAAGCAACTAAAAACGTTAAAACGAGTTATTTGCGTCTCGCTAAATTCACTCACTTTTTGGTGCAACAAACTGGCAGCTCGGTTACTAAAAAGATTTTGTATCAATTCATCAAAAAAGCCTGCATCACTGTCGGACATCAACCTGCGATGGAAGAATGCTCTATGGCCTTGGTACCAATCTTGCAAGATTATGTCGAAGAAATAAAAAATCAAGGTAAAATCGTTGCAGCCTATCACAAGGGCCTTCGAGAGGGTGTGCATCGTACCCAGACCTAGGGTACCAATCTAGGATGCTTAATTGGCCTCAAAATTTTTATTTTTTTTACTTGTGTTCAAAAGGTGTAATTTGTATAAAAAAAAACATTTCTGTAAATTATTTTTAAAAACAGTCAATTACTAGGGAGTCCTCCGGCAGAATTTCATGAACCATTGTGAAAATAAACAAAAACGTCTATAACTTCTTAATCGTTCATGTTAGGAGCTTCATTTTGTGCTCCATACCCACTAATTCAAATCTGAGAATCCTTTGGAGTAGATTAAATTGAGTCAAATTTAAGCTTACTTTGATTCTGGCATAATTTCATAGCAGAGCACCAAAATTACTGTATTGCGGTATTAATTTTTCATATTATGTAATATATTACTTTGCAGTAATATATTACCAAATCAATTTTCAGGTAAAATTGTTAGTATGAGGTGACAATGGTGAAACTAGAAAGTTTTATTGCTTTCTTTTAACGTAACTTTATTAACTGTGAATCTAGTTATGGTAGTTTGGTAACATGGTTGTGAGGTAGCCGCTTAATACTATTTTATTAGTTATTGAAGGCATATTATAAAGATCACTGCCGGCTATGTAGCAGATTACTGGTGAACTTTGTACAAATACTTCAATCTTGAGTTAGCGAACCTAGTACAAGCTAAATTGGCTGTCGTTTAGAAATGTTTTCTGTACTAAATTAATTTATTTCTGTCTTCTCGTGACAAACATTTTTTTTTTACTTTTGCTTACTTTAAATTTATACTCACCAGGAATCTTTGATTGACTATTGCTTGAGTTTTAAGCATCAAAGCAAAAACAATCCACTTTCACGCAACACTTTGTGTTTGTCTTTGTCAAAAGAACTTAAATATGTCACAGTATTTTAAAGTAAATAAATACGTAAGGTTTTGTCAGATTTTGCTCACTTAACTTTGATTTGGTATCACCAAACTGTCTTTCTTCCCAAGTTCTACAAATTGGTAGTTTTTTTCTTTGTAATAGCGTGTGGCATGCAGCATAGCGTATGACAATGCGCTATTTAATCACCTTTAAATTTATCAGGATCCGAAGGCTGTAATAAAGATATGAAAGTTTTTAGAAATTATTAGCGCAAACTTTAATATAGGTGGTGATCTTAGGTGTTTTGCTTTTGGATGTTGTTAATGTGTCATATAATACATGCTTCGAAAATAGTTGCACTTTAAAACAAACCTAGTGGTATGCTATACTTACCAAACTATAAAATTGCATCTACACGTCAAATGTCAAAATTAAAGTGCTTTTGTTTAGTAATCTTTGCCTCCATTCATTTCTGCTAATGTTGATACTTTGATAAATGAGTCATTTAAGTCAATATCAATGGTCCTACCAAACAATGCAAAAAAAAAACTAAAAACTTTATGATCCCAAATTGGTTGCTCACACTAACAAAATTCTCTTGGTTAATAAATTCAAGTTAGAATTTAGCAAATAATTTATAGAAGGTAGCAGCATTGTCACCTCAATCTCATCTCCGTTGTCCCTAAACGCTGCATAAAGGTTTGGGTTTGATAAAGCACACTTTAAAAAATTTAACATTTTGATACAAGATAAATTTTTATGTTTTGAAAAGTGACCCTAACTTTCTTTCAAAAATTTTGATTTCTAAGCAGGTGCCAGTTAAAGATGTTAATGCCTTAAATATTTTAGTAGCTGTGATAATGAGCTAAAAACGGAGTAAAACTCTGGATCCCAAAAATTTTCTCAAAATTATTTTCAAAACGTTACGCATAGCGTGAAAATAGTTGTAGACATGAGATTCAAAATTGTCACTATTCACACAAGTTGTGTACATAGGTGGGCACGGTACTTTGCAAAAGTACCGCGGTACCGGTACTCGGTACTTTGCTAAAATTAGTACCGCGGTACCGGTAACGGTACTTCAAAATTAAAAGTACCGCGGTATTTTTGCGGTACATTTTTTAAAAAATTAAAAGAAAAAAATTGGACTGATTGACCTCGTTTGCGGGATTGTAAATCATCACTTTTAGCAATTAGAGTTGTTTCCGCGACAAGAGCGCCCTGCGTAGACCTACAGCTCGTTTTACAGAAAGTTGCAGTAGAATAGTAAGCAGTTGCAGTATTAGTATTACTACTGTAGTGAGTACAAAGTAATAACTTGTTATGGAGTTGACTCGATAAAGTATCTAACTTATACGGACTACGGTCATCGGGCTACATTATCCGCTACAGTATCTAGTTGCAGAGATGGTGTCCTCGAGGACGTCCTTGGCCTCGAGGACACATTTTGAAGTCCTTGGCGTTGGCCGCGAAGGTCAAGTCCTTGGCCTTGGCCTCGAAGCCCCAAGTCCTCGATAATTGCCCAGTCCTCGGCTCGAGGACAGCACTATTTTTTGAACAGTTGAAATTTCGTTGGAAAACGCCAGAAACCTCGCGGAAAATTTGCGAACACCTTTTTTGTTTTCCTCACTTGGAGCATAGGCGTAGCCAAGGTGGGGGGGGACAAGGGGCCCGGGTCCCCCTCAATTAGAATTTTACCAATGACAAAAATATGACAAAAAAGCCTATTGTTTCTTCAGTTTCAGTTTCTTTTTAGCATTTTTCGCTTACAACAGTAACTAACAACAATATTGAAGACCACGGACCCCGGGCTCCCCTCAATTTAATTTTTGCCAGCCAATTTCAACGTACAACCCGAAAGAAATGGAGAGTTTTTGTCATAAAAGTTGCTATCTCAGGTCCACATCTAGCCTTTTTATGAACGTAACGCACTAATCAGGGCCGGGTTTACCATAATATGGCGCAGTATCAGCTAGGGGCCCCACGCTGAAATCATAAGACTTTTTTTGGTCTTCACCTATATTTGGCAGAAAGATGTTGCGAAAATCTCCACAATGCCAGGGCCCCAGCGCGATGTAAATCCGGCCCGGCAATAACACGGTTAGTAGGCGTAACCAAACTAACCATCTATGGTACCATTTTTCAATAACAATTCATTAATTCAACTCCAACTTCGCCGGTTTTTGCGCACGAAATACTTTTAAAAAATTTAGCCATGGAAAATGCTGATTGAACAAATCATTGAACTTCAATTGAGGGGACTTGGGCCCCCTGACCAAACATGTACTCCTATAACTGGTTATTTTCATGACAAAACAAAAATCTCTAAGGAAAATCTTCGAGTGGATTATTATTTACTGCTAAAATGCAGCAAGAGACAATGCGCCTTACTTCCCCCTACCTGGACCAAATCACTTACAACTAAAATCTAACTCCAAAATGCCAGATGTTAAACGTATTTTGGACTAAAGTTGCAAGTAAAAGGAGGATTAAACAATTTAATTTTTTCAATTGGCTTTCAAACGTCAAAAATCTAGTGCTTTCAAATGGCTCTGAACACCTGCAAAATGTGATTCAATGGCATTAAAATAGCTGTTTTTTCCGAAAAAGTTACAAAAATCGCCCAACGATTACAAAGCCTCCGGCGGCTGGGGGCCCCGCCCCTAGATCCCCGTCTGCGATACCTTTGAGTTACACTAGCTTTCTCAACACGTTTCCAAACTTAGATATTTGCGCTTTTTAACTATTAGTTAAATCCCTCTCTCTTTGCAAAATCCTGTTACCTGCCGACAGGCAACGATTTCAGATCTTCCACCCTTTGATATCTTTGTCCCACAAAAACTTCCTGTTTGGAAAATTTTTGATGACGTCATTGCATGGGATTTGTGATTTAGGCCTCCCCCAATCCAAAATTCTGGGTTCGCCTATGAATTGGAGATCACCTAAAAACTTTTTTGAAGACCTTTTTTTTTTGAGAACACTTGCGGCTGTGTCCTTGGTCCTTGGCCTTGGCCTCGAGCATTTCTGTCCTTGGCCTCGAGAGGGTCTGTCCTTGGAAAGGTTGTCCTTGGCCTCGGATTTTTTTTGTGTCCTTGGCCTTGGCCTCGAGCCTTGTGTCCTCGACTCCACCTCTGGTATTTTGTCACCAGTAATAACGAAACAGCAGTCACCTCTAAAGCATCACGTGCGTAAGTTGGCACTGAAGGCTACTCTGACGATACATCAGCTCCCAATTATTGCACAAGTGACTTTCACACAAAACTTAGAAACTGGGGGATAAATTGCACTTTTGGCAAAGTGAGCTGTTTTGATTTGTTTTTAGTTGATTCGTTGCTGCAGTTACTTTTTGGATTTTTTATTTAAAGCTAGATGGGAGCTTACAAGTTGCCAGCCTATAAACGAACGACGCATGTTAATGGTCTTCTTTCTTCTTCTTTCTTCATTGCCCGCTTTTCCGTGAGGGTTGCGGGGGCAGTAGCTCAAGATTGAGCCGTCACACCTCACGGTCTTCCATCACCTCCATCATTTCGCTTGGGCGAAGTCCCAAGCGATTCCATCCAAGATCCTCAATGTAATCGGTCCATCTAGTTCTAGGTCGTCCTACTGGTCTTCTCCCATTTGCTTTGGCATGTAAAGCTTGTTTGGGGAGTCTTTCCTGAGGCATTCTGCTTACATGGCCACACCATCTAAGCTGAGATCTTTCAATTCGGAGAAGTAACGGCTCGATGTTAAGAGATTTTCGAATCTCAGAGCTACGCACCTTGTTAAACAGTGTAACTCCTTCGATTCTTCGTAAAAACCTCATTTCGGACGCTTGCAATTGTGATCGCATTCTTTCGGTCATTACCCAAGATTCATGACCATAAGTGAGAATGGGGACAAAAACTGCTTTGAAAACTGAGAGCTTTGCCTTTTTCGACAATTCTCGTTTCATGACAACCGAGTAGTGCAAAGCTCGCATTACTGCACTAGCCTTGCCTATTCGGGTATCGAGTTCTTCGTCTTGCCTTCCGTCACTCGTAAATGCAACCCCAAGATACTTGAACTTCTCTAACTGGTTCAGTGTCGCTCCATTCACTTGTAATACGCACTGATCAGGGTTTCTTGAAAGATGAAGAACCTCAGTTTTGGCCGTGCTTATTTTCATTCCGGCGGTGTTGCATGCATCTGCAAAGCTATTTAATGCGCGCTGGAGGCCATATTCTGTGGAAGAAAGCAGAACCAAATCATCTGCGAATAGCAGACGACTAATTTTGCAATTTCCAATCGTGGCACACTCATCAGCTTGGCTGTATTTGTCGATCCAATTCATGTAAACAATGAAAAGGAGAGGTGACAAAACGCACCCTTGCCGGAGTCCAACGCCCACATGGAACGGTTTTGATTGCTTGCCATTTACCCGAACACAAACCTCCGGTCTGCAGTAGAATGACTTAATAGCGCGTAACAATTGACCATCAACGCCATACTCCTGCAAAACCTTCCAAAGTTTATCTCGAGGAACTCGGTCATATGCTTTTTCAAGATCGACAAAGCATGCAAAGAGATCTTTGCCATACTCCCAAGATTTCTCGAAGATTTGCTTCAGAGTGAAGATTTGGTCCGTGGTGCTGCGACCCGGACGAAAACCGCACTGACCATCTTCCAGTTTTGATTCCGCTATTTCTCGGCATTTCCTTTCAAGGCATTTGGCATATACTTTCCCTGGCAAACTAAGGAGTGATTTCCCTCTGTAGTTTGTACATTGCTTGCGATTTCCTTTCTTGAATATCGGAATAATCACACCTGTTTGCCAATCTCTGGGAGTTTTGCCAAGCTTCCACGCAACTTGACACACTCGCGTTAACCAGAGAATTCCTTCTCCAGTCAGCGCTTTCAACATCTCGGGTCTGATTTCATCTTCACCAGCAGCTTTTCCAGATTTTATTCCTTTAATTGCAGCTGCCACTTCTGCAGCAGTGAAAACTTCGTCCTCCCCTAGATGTGTCACTTCGTGTGTGTCACGAGTCGATGCCTTTACAGGATTCAAAAGATCTTCAAAGTAGTCTCTCCATCGTGAAAGGATTTCATTCTCATCCGTTAGAATGTTACCAGCAGAATCCTTGATGGAGTACGTGATACTCGATCTTTTGCCACGTAAACGGCAGATGGTCTGCCAAAATACTTTGTTTGCTGAAAAATAGTTGGAATCCAACCGACGACCAAACTCTTCCCATGACTTCTCCTTGGATTTCTTTACTGCCTAAGTCGCCGCTTTTCGCGCCTCAGTGTACCGGGATTGCAAATCAGATGACGATCTGTTTTGTAGCCAGGCCTTGAACGCATCTTTCTTTGCTCGAATAGCTTCTTTAACCTCTTGGTTCCACCAAGGTGTTCTTTTCTCACTATCGCCCACCATTCTAAGCCGTTTTCGCCCACAACTTTCAGCAGCTGATGATATGATTGCTGATCTGAACAGCAGCCATTCCCTCTCAATGTCCTCGGATACATCAGGAAGTTGTCTGAACTTAGATGATATACTGGATGCAAACTGTTTTCTTACTTCTTTGTCCTCCAAAGCCTCCCATTTGATCCGGTAAGTCACAGACGACCTGTTGGATCTCTTGTTTGGCCAAGGTTTTGAAAGTCATTAGGAACATACTACCAGATGGTGATCAGTTGACAATTCAGCACCTCGCTTCACTCGAACGTCCAGCACATCAGAAAACAAATCTGATGAAACTATGCAAAAATCTATCAAAGATTTTTGATCCATACTAGGTCGATACCATGTATACTTGTGAACCTCTCTGTGCTGGAAAAAGGTATTCATGATGCGGAGTCCGTTGCTACAACAGAGCTGCAATAAATACCTTCCGTTCTCATTCAGTCCAGTGACTGCATGTTTTCCGATCACACCCTTCCACGTATCTGTGTCTGTACCAACATGTGCGTTAAAATCCCCCATAAGGACTGTAGATTCAGTAGCTGATACTCGTAGAAGAGCATCATTTACTTCATCCACAAAAGCCTGATATTCACTCGTGGCATTGGGGGCATATACCTGCAATAGGCACAATGACCGATCCAATACCTTAAGCTTCAACATACAGACTCGTGATCCCAAAGGAATCCAATCTGACACACAGTCTGACAAACGGGGGCTTGTGAGAATCCCCACACCCGCTTGTGCAGACATACTAGGATCAGCACCAGAATAGAAGAGTTTCCATCCGCCATCCAGATCCACAGTTCCAGAGCCACGCTGTTTGGTTGAAGAAACTCCGATAATATCGAGATGATACCGCTTTGCTTCCTCAACCAATTCTAGCTCTTTTCCTGTGAGGGTGAGGATATTCCAATTGCCCAACAGCAGTTGGTGATGGTTGACCCGTGAGTGTGCGACATTATCTCGAGTACGAATACTCTGCGCTGCCTCCATTTGCCTCTCCAAACGTGTAGCGGGCACATTGGTGGAGCTGCCACTAGGGCTGGCTGGTGGAGATTGTCGCTTATTTTTCGAACAAGCCCCTCTGCCTAAGACTCGAACGCCGTAGGGGTTTCGCTGAATGACGACCTGGGAGTCCCTAAGCGCTCCCCTGCCAGACGAGGTTCCACTTGTGAAGGTGGCCCCATTAACGTCGTTCACGTAATTTTCATTATTTGTGCTCATCATGATTTGTTTTGCAGTTTAATCTAACTGCGGAGAGGTTTTATATCAGAGTTGTCCTTCTCCTAGGTTATATGCTTACCACAGCTGATGGGCATAACCAACCCAGGTTTTAAGTTTTCCAACTATTTTGATTTGAACTATACTTCGTCTCGCTTCTACCATTAGACCTATCTGGCATGGGTAACCCTTTCAGGAGAATTGAATCTCCAGCCAGTACAGCTCTGCAGGTCATTGAGGCACATAGACTTTTCCACCTCGTTACGGTGATAGTTCATGGAAAAGCTATGCATTGTAGGTCTAATTACCGAGCTATGTTATTCTATGCCTACTGTGCCATAATAAGCCAATTATATGTCATACTATGCCTACTAAGCTACGGTGCCCACTTTGGCCTACTATGCCTGTTGTGCCATAATATGCCCACTGTATGCCATACTATGCCTACCAGGGTGTCATGTTATGCCTACAATGTCATACTAAAGCTGCAGCACCTACTGTGGCACACTATGCTTACTAATACTATGCCTATTTTCCATAACAAGCCTCCTGTATGTCATAATCTGCCTACTAAGGTGTAATGCTATCCCTTCTATAATATACTACGCTGCAGTGCCTACTGTGGGATACTGTGCAATAATAAGCCAACTATGCCTACTGTGCCATAGTAAGCTACAGTGCCTACTGTGACATGCTATGCTTACTATGGTGCCAAAACAAGTCTACTTCATGTTACACTATGCCTACAATGCCATACTAAGCCTACTATGACATAGTACTCCTACTAACCTATGGTGCCAAAAGCCCACTACAGTATATTGTTGTTGTAGCGCATATTTATCCTCCAGTCACCAGACAGCATCAGACGCTAACTTATTGGACGATCCGCACATTTTTTTATTGCAGTGACTACTTCGTGATTGGAGAAATCCGCACCTGCTTAAGGAGTTTCCGATGATCCAACGTTCCTGTAGATTTCTTCAAATTCTTGCCCACCGAATTTGCTGCTTGTTCAAAGCCACCAACCATAGATAATTATCGTAAAACGTCTTATCCAAGGACGCAACGGCGTGACCAGGGTGCGGGTTGAACCCAGATCATTCAATCAAGGTCGTCGTAAACAATTCGCCTTTACCCATTTGGCCAAGCTACCAACTATACTACACTCGAATGCTATATGCCTGTTATGTCTACAATGTCATACTGTTAATGGTGATTTTTAAAAAATCCTTTTGTTCCCCCGTAATGAGAACAATTTCAAAATTACAGCATTTTTTATTGCTGTTGTATAGCATATTTATTCTCCTGTCACAGCACTGCGTTAGACGCTAATTATTGGACATTCCGCACGCTTTAATTGTGATAATTACTTCGTGCTTGGAAAAATTTAAACCTGCTGCAGAGTATCTAGTTTTCCAATGTCCCGTGAATTTCGATTTCATTCCACTAAATTTGTTACTTGTTCGAAGCCACAAGCAGAGATAATCATCGTAAAGCGCCCTATTCAAGGACGCAGCAACGTAACCAGAGTGTGGGTTGAACACAGATTATGCAATTAGGATTGTCGCAAAAAAAGCTTTGGCGCTTTTGGCCACGCTTTTAGAGAACTCTTAAGATGATTCTTGGTCTCTTCTGATTATAAAAAGAATTAGCTTTTTAGCTAAAGCCGTTAAAATATTTATTTTTTGTAAGGTTCAATTTCGGGGGTTCTAAAAGAGGTGTAATTTCATAAAAATTGATTTCTGGGGGTTTAATTAGTGGGGTTTCCGGAGAGGTGGCACCCAAAAATTTCAAGAGACAAAACCGTGTTTTTAACTCGACAATTTTGTACAAAAATTAGATTGCGTTGTTTTGCCCTTTAGAACTTATTAAAAGAGCGTACAATGTTCAGAAAGGAAAAACCTCATCGCGGCCAAAGCCAAAGTAGGATTGGTGCAGATTTTTTTGAGATAATTTTTCTGTATAAGTATTACCGGGTAAAATATTTTCGGCCGTATTATACACCGTTTGTGAATGAGAACATCTTTTTCGCCAAACGTTCCAGGCATATTTAAAACCAAAAGCATATTTAAAACAAATAGAGGCCGGCAGTAACGTGCAGTAAATTTTTCTTCATGCTGGCGCGTAGCCAAAAATCTGCGATGGGGGGAGATGTTGCGGGGTCTGGGGGCGGATCCCCCAACCACCGGAGGCAATTGGGGTCTGGGGGCAAGACCCCCAGCCACCGGAGGCATAGGGTGTGGGGGTCGGATCCACCAGCACTCGAAAAAAACTTTTTTTTTTGGCAAAAATAACTTAATTTTAGACCTATTTTGATAAAAATTAATGCCATTAATACGTGGCATAAAAATTAGCAGCGCAAAAAATGATTATACTGTACTAGTTGCATAAATGGGCTATGTAGGAGGTAGCTATCGCTAACATTTCAGTTCTCTTATTTACAAGTTGGTAAACCATAAAATTCTATTTCGGTAGGTTGGTAAACCTCTCAAGGAGTAATCTATTATGGCTATATTTTATAGTGAAATATATATATATATATAAAGGGGGGCTAATCGAAGGAAGATCGAGAGAAGTGGTTGGTAATTAACATATACTGAATAGCCCTCCCCCCCTATTTCTGCGCTTATATACATTTTTTTTTATGAAACCTCTGTTAAGCATTTTTCAATAAGCGATCAAATTTGATTACCAATTTTCGACTATTCTTTAAAGTCTTTTTTCTGATTTATAGGTTTTGTTTTTGACAAATTAGCCCCCCTCCCCCCTTCAATAAACGTTTCAAAATATGCTTTAAATAATTTTTTATAGTACCCCAGCGCGCCCCCTTGCTTCGCTACTGTATTCACGTCTGATGTGATGAGTATTCATTACGTAAGTCGTCTCTTACAATTTTTTCTTAGCGGTTCTAGTTTTGTTTCGCTGTTGCATGAATACTGGTAATGCATCATTTTGCCATTGCAAGAAAACGTCAATTTTTCAAATGGGCCAGCAAACTGCTAACGCTAAGTCCCTGCGGTGGTAGTAGCGAGTAAGACCAACAGTTAAACACTAAATTAAGAAAAAAAGATTCGTGGTTTATTCGGTTTATTCGCAAGCATTTTACAACGTTTCAAGTTATTAATTACGTTCGTAAAATCCCTACTAAAAAATAAAACAAAACTAAAGCACCGGTACCGCGGTACTTTGGTATTTTTTGGCGGTACCGGTACTTTAGTTTTGTTTTATTTTTTAGTTGGGATTTTACGAACGTAATTAAAAACTTGAAACGTTGTAAAAATGCTTGCGAATAAACCGAATAAACAAAAGTACCGACGGTACCGGTACCAAGAAATTACCGCGGTACTGCCCACCTATGGTTGTGTATAATCTCAAGTTGAAGCAATTTTAGGTTCTTACTAGGGTGGTCCTTAAATACATAGCAAAAATTAAACAAAAAAAAAAATGATTATGGGAACCGAAGTAAATGGTTTCCTTTCAGACTAAAACCATCGCGTGTAAAAAGTTTCCGAGATGGAAAAACATTTAGAGGTAACACAAAGGCAGTGAAGTTTTTCATAAATACCCAATTTTGCAAAGATTAGGGCTTCGCTGTTTGTAGAGTGTTAGCTGTTCGAAAGCAGTAATATTATGGGTGTAACCCAACTGATTGTATGTTGTCAAGTTAAAGGTGCGCCGTCTTCATTCTCACTTAGCAAAAACCATGTCTATGGTATGGTTTGAGGCGAAACGCATGTGGAACTGAAGCTGATTTTTATTACGTTTTTCAATAGGCCAAACGCATTCCTATATACGTGCCACTGCCACACCACGCTCTGCATTGGCATGCGGGACTTGGATTTTTGGAACCAACTTTCTGTCTGCCATCAATGAGCCCGAAAATTCACTCCAAGAATCACAGTCAATTGATAATTTTTGATCCATTTTAATTTTTTTGAAAAATCTAATTAATTGCGTTTAATTAGCCCACCACTTTTTCCAATTGCTGTTTCTTAAAGGCATGCTTGGTAAAGTTTTTATCTTCGTAAAAAGCTGTAATTATTCGTCACTTCATGTCATCATACTCCTCTGGTTCAAAAAAACCTAAGCCACTGGTTTTTTAGACGTGTACCAAAGCCGACCAAAGAATTTTTTGTCAATACGGTTGCCCCAATTCTCTTGTCAATGCGATTTTGCCACGTTTTTTGCAAGTCCAAGATTTTTTCTTTATTTTGGCAAGTTTATTGCAGATACAACAAATGATGCTTTGGTCTATGTTCGCCATAGTCAGTTTACCATGCAGTTCTGGAGTATGGTAAACTGATTACAGCGAACATAAGTTTGGGGCGCCATAATCAGTTCTGACTCCCCTAACCAATTTCTGATTTTGTTCAAGTTTTGCTTTAATGGAGATGCCAGCGCCAGATTCTTACTTTAGTGTTTGAGACATTCATGTCAACAAACATATTACCCTGTAGCAAAACTTTCTCCGCCTATCCCCATTCTTCTTAAGCTCAAACGATGTTATTTATTTGAGACCAACTGGTCCCACTAGGAATTGGGGCAATCTTGAGCAGATGTTTTACGCAGATGCCAGAGGTGATGTAGGCAGGTGATCGACTTGCAAGAATAAATTTGAATAAGATTGAAAGTGGTTCAAGTTATTATTTAAAACTTTTTTTAAAAATAAAGTATGTTCATAAAACGGGCTATTATTTTTTTGATTTCTTAAGATAATCTTTCAAATTCTTTGCTCAGTTTATTATTTTGGACTTGCCAGTTGCCACTCTTGTATCCACTGTTCCCATTGATTCTATTCTCTGACATTCCCTTTTAAGCCGGAAGAAAATTTTGGTACCTTTGTCATGAGGTTCTATGGATCAGAGCATTTGTACTGTCCACGTCAAAGAAATCTTTCAGGCCATGGTTTTTGTTACTTGTCTTATTTTGTCTTATTTTTGTTACTTTTGTTACTTATTTTGCCTTAAAGATTCGCTAAGCGTTTTAACAAAAGAATTCGAGTAACACCATATTGTTTTGTAGTGTATGAGATTTGAAATATATCCAGAAATCAATACTTGGCAACTCAAATGATTTCAGTTAAACTTATTGAGGCAAACAACCTGCGACTAAAAGAGAAGACGTATAAAAAATATATATATGACGTATAATTGACTTGTACACTGTCTTCCCAGTTTCTAAAGTGCTCAATGGACATAGGCCTCCAGTTAACGGTACATGAAATTCAGTTAAAAATTAGAAATTTAAAAATCCCGCTACAGGCTGTTTTTCCTTAATGGGTTTGTCAGGTAGGACGGAAACTAAACAAAAACAGTACAAGACCTCAGTACACCATCCACGTCTCACCTCCTCGCACTGGAAGCCCTGGCGGGCGCAAGCTCAAGCTATCCTACTAGGATTAACTGCGGTACGCACCAGCCAGGGGCCGTAACCAGGGTCGATGGTGCGGAGCTGTGGCTGATAAACAAAAACAATTTAAGTATTAACTGTGGAGGCTGAGCATCTTAATCCAACACTGCTGATGCGTGTCTGTCAAACGTTGTGAAAAACACTGTTAAAACTTTAAACACTGTTGTAGATACAAAGCGGCATGTTATGTCACAGTGATCAACCGATTTGTGTTAGATTTGGCTTCATAAATTGATGATTTCTTGGTTTATATTTGGCTTTGTGTCGACATTTTGATACAAGTTGGGTTCTTTTTTTGAGAGTATTAATCGGATTTGCATGTAGTATTACAATTTTTTTTATAGACAAAGGTTACACCTGTTAGAACCGTTCTGATAGGGCCGTGCTCGTCTCGTGATGTATAATTGTATATACAGTAGTATATGAATAATCTCAAATTTTTGCTGTTCATGTGCAACCTCTAAACTTTAATTTTTCTGAGAGATATTTTGCATATAGTTTTTGTTGAAAAGAAACAAATTTAACTCGGTTCCCGTATACTTTTCCAAAATTTTGAAATAAGTACCACCCTAGTGCTCACCTAAAACTGAATTAGGAAATTCGACAAGCTAACATCTATTGGAAAAATCAACCCAAAATATGCATATTGGAATGACGTAAATAGTGTTGTATATATAATGCATATCTACATTGCTTAGGACTTGTTTGAGGCCATGTTTTGGATGATATGTTATCTTAATAAGATTTAACAGTTTAATTGATAATGCCCCATTGGGGTGAAATCGGTTTTAGGTGGTACAATAATAGATTTCAGTAGTGTAGTATTAACGTGACTGATTTTGTATGTGGCCGATAAGCTGATGGCTGTAATATTTTTAATTTTTGAAGACAACATTCTTAGCTAATATAGCTAAATGCCTAAAACACATGCTTAGTTTTTAAAAAGGAATAAATTACCTATGTGTTGTCTTATTCTTAACACTGATTCGAAGAGAAATTGTAAATATTGCAAAAAAGCTAAGTTTTATTCCTTTATTAGTCATATGGATTAATTTTTAGTATGGAATGTTAACGTGGTAATATTGGTGGTCAAATTAAGCATTTGATCTTTGTATGTGCTATTAGGCAATAAGTAATAGATAAAGCTGTATAGTAGATGGTTAAATTATAGGTTAGATTGCTGTTTGGCAATTAAGAAACTCGATACATTATTCATGGTCCATGCAAACTAGAATTACGCACATTATGAAAATTGTTAGTGCTGGTATTTTGTTACATTTTAGAAACTGCTGTGAAAATTTAATGCAGGTGATAGTTTTCTAAAGAGAAACTTTAAATATTATTATACAAAGTGGACATAATTGATTTAATGTGAACAGCATCAAAAATTATTTTTCTAACATAAAAATTAAGAAATAAAAGCCGTTTTTGCTTTTTTTCACAATGATTCATGTAAAGTGTCCGGAGGACCCCTAAACCTGGTCAGATTAAAAAAAAATTTTGTATGTCGTATTTTTTTTTCTAAAAAGAACAGTTTGAAAACAAGTAAAAAGTACTGTAATATGATAACTTTCATAAAATAGTGAGTCTTTATAACCACCCTAGCCTGGCCTCAGATGTAGGCTCGGAAGATCCTAAAAACACACGCGTTTTGTTTCCTTTGAAACTTCTAAATAAGATAGTGACACTCTTATAGTCGTTCATTTAGGCCTTTACTTGCAATTTGGCCAAAACCTAACTAATTTCTGGCAAAGACTTTTTTTATTTTTTGGTCTTAACGTAATTTATTTTGTGGTCTTCATCTAATAGATCCGATGGAGCACAATCGTAATTATCAGTCTTCGTACCCCTCAAACAATTTCTCTCTCAGAAAAATTGATAAAATTATTCCTATATTTAAAAGTGGATCTCAAACGGAAGTGAATAACTACCGTCCTATTTTTATATTATCTAATTTCTCAAAAATCTTCGAAAAACTTGTTGATGCTAGACAAACAAATTTCCTTTGAAAACACAATATTCTGCGCGGTTTTCGTCCGAAATAGTATACTACGCACGCAATGCTTGACGTTATAAATAGAATAAGCACCAATATGAGTAAATATCAATACACTGGTTTATTTTTCTTTGATTTGAAAAAAGTGTTTGACACCGTGTCACACTCAATACTATTACAAAAACTTGAACACTATGGCATACATGGAAAAACGCTCAACTTATTTACTTTCTATTTGACTAAATCTAAACAGAATGTTTCTATAAATGGTTCTTACTCATCAGAGAAAATTGTAAAGTTTAGAGTGCCACAGGTATTGAACCTTGGCCCTATACTCTTCTCAATATAAGTTAATGACTTCTTTAACCATTTCCAATCAACCTTAGTTTTTTACGCGGATTATACATGCTTCAGCGTGAAAGCATGCAAACCCGACTTACTTAAAACCTCAATCAATCAGAACATGGAAATGGCACGCCAATGGATGCTTGCAAGTAAATTGATAATAAATGCTAGTAAAAATAGAGATATGGTAATCTTTCCCAAAATGAAAAAAATTGATGGTTCATGTTTCTATTAAATGTGGTGATCGAGTCACTGATCTCTGTTAAAAAAAGTCAAATATCGCGGTCTAAATACTAATGATAAACTTAATTTTGAGGAACACATAAAAATAGCCGAACGAAAAATTGCCGGCGCAGTCGGCATTCTTGCAAAATTAAAGTATTATCTTTCTCGAGATATACTATTGCAACTTCACCATGCCTTAATTGAATGCCACCTAATTTATGCAATTCCTGTTTGGGGCTCCACCTGTCAAACCTATTTCAATAAATTAATTTTTTGCCAAAATAAAGCTGTAAAAATTATTGCTGAAGCTAAATGGAATGATTTTACAAGTCCTCTGTACAGTGAATTAGGTGTACTTGAACTCGCTAAAATATATCAACTCGAAGTAGCAAAAATTATGCATCGCATTGACACAAAAAAAACTTCCTCCTTCTTTAGTTAAATATTTTCAAACGTCAGGTCTCTCATATTCTTACTCAACTCGTATAGTTAGCTCTTCTTAATTGCATATTTCTTTATTTAAAACTACCAAAATACAAAAACCTTTCCTCTACCAAGACGTTAAAATTTGGAATTCTATACCCTTCAACAAAAAACTATTATCTTATCCTAAGTTGAAATCATTGTGTAAACAAATGTTCTTCGACGATTAAATAACGTGTCACTTTTTTCCTTTTTATTTTCATCGTGGCTGTTATAAAACCAGCTCTTAAACTTATATTTTTATTTCTTTTTACCTGTTTACTCATTTTTTAGATTTAAGTTTTAGTCGGTGGCTGTTTGACTCGAAGACTCCTCGTGGGTCCCTTCGCAGTCCCCAGTCGGAATTTTTTATTTAAACTACAGTACTTAGCTATATTTGTTTATTGCTATACTTAGTTTACGACAAATAAATAATTGAGTTGAATTGCCCTACCTATCACTTAAATACATAGACGTTGGGAGGAGTGATAAAAAGTGACATTTAATTCGCAAAGGGCATACGGTTAAGCATCGAACAATCATAATTGTATAGGTACAAGAGTACGTGATTTTCAGAGCACCTACAAATAGTGCTCGGTGCCAAAGCAGAGCTATTATCTAGGTGAAACTATTCAACACGAGCTATAATGTGCGACCATTGGTTTCATGTTTATCACAATCATCAGACACCTTAAATCTCTGCAAAAAAGCAAATGCATCTTACATCAAATGAACAGGTGTAATTATTTCAACTTACAACTGAGAGGATCAAAATAAAATATTATTTTATTATATCTATATATAAAAAACTATTGTATCACAAATCATTTAATGCTCTCATTAGTTTATCTTATTAACCTATGCCGCAGTGTTCAACTTAGAACTGAGAGGATCAAAATAATAATATTTGATTTTGATCCTCTCAGTTATAAGTTGAAATTTACCCCAATAGCAGAAAAAATTTAGGAAAGAATCAGTTTTTTAGTTTGATTGGACTACAGAGAAGAAAATAATCGGAGTGAGTATATGTACTAGAGAGTCAGATTTCAGTATCGAGCAAAGGCAGATTTTGATAAAGGATGGACTGCAACTTTTCGATGGCAAGTGGTAATATTTGTATTAAATAGGGAAAGATGACACCTATTCATTTGATGGTATGATGTGTTTGCTCTATTGCGGAGATTTAATGTGCCTGATGATTGTCATAAACATGAAACCAATCATGCTCGCACATTATACCTGGGGTTGAATAGTTTCACGTAGAATTGTATAGCAGGGTTCAGCAACTTACGGCCCCCCAATAATTTTATCCGGCCCGCGAATCACAGATCCAACCGGCTCGTTTATTTTTTATGATACCCCTTATTAACGTGACTTCTGAAAATCGTTGGTCAGTAACCAAAACCAAGTGAAACCTCCTCAAAACATGGTGAATATCTTTCTTTTCTTATTATTATTTTTGTTAAGAATTCGGCCGAAAATTGCCCGAATTCGAAATTAAGCTTGTTTCAGAGTGTATGACGGCCCGCTGGGACATTTCTGGGTTTGGGTGTGGCAGCGAGGACAAAAAGATCGTCGACCACTGTTGTATAGATACAATATTTGACATGGCTAGCAAGTTCCCATCTAGTTGTAATTACATTTTTATTCACCAAGTTGCCTGGGGCAGAGGACAGCGAAGGGACCCTTCGGTCTTCGGGTTAAACTGCCACCTGTCTACCACACACGCTGGAAGCTTCGCACTGTCCCTTTTCATTGCTGAACGTCTAGCAGGAAAGTTGTGAATAGCCTACCAATTTTTATTGTGTTTGGTTTGACCCAACCGGAAATTGAACCCAAGTCTACCGTTTTAGTCGCAAACGCTCTATCTACTCGATCGCTGATCTGATAAATGCGTTGTGCAGGTCAAAGAAAAAACATTAAGAAGTATGAAGAACAAATTGCAAAAATTAAAGCGACGGAACTGAAATCAATGACAAGATTCTCCAGAGCTCTTTACAATAACTATGTGACTGTAGATCAAGCTTTTGAAGCTATGATGCGGTAGAACTGCAGATCAAGCTTTTGATGCTATGATGCTATGATACTACGCATGTAGCCTATGCTGCAGTATGCAATTTCTAGGTTCTTTTTATTGAGCATGTTACTTCATACATTTTTCTTAAATTTTGTCTGCAGTTTATGGATTTTAGGATGTTGATGTACATGACATTGTAATAAAAATGTCAATTAATATTTTTCTTTAAACAATTGCAACCAAAATTTGTCTACTACATTATTTCGAATAGCTGATATAGGCTATACAGTATCTGGTGACAATTCAGGCTAACATTAAAATAATTGCTGAACCTTGGACCAGTGGCGGATTTAGGGGGGGGGATGGGGGGGATGCATCCCCCCCCACCAGCCTAAACATAACATGCATACTGCTTATGTGTAATATTAAGCTTACATATTTGAAAGAAAAGCCGTCAGTGAATACTCGGTTGGCCGTGCGACTGTGACTTGATTTCTAAAGCCAATGGGGTAGGGGGGGGGGGGGCAGGAAAATGTTATTTAAAAATGCTTATTGAAAAATGTTTATTGAAAAAAGATAGTTTATTAAAAAATGTTTAATACAGGTATCATCAAAAATATGTAAGCTCAGGAATATGGAAGGGGGGCTATTCAGTGTTACAGTACTGCAGTTAATTACCAATCACTTCTCTCAAACTTCCTTCCATTAGCCCCTCCCCCCCATTTATATCTTTCTCTACAGAATATAGACGAAATAGATTACTCCTTGAGAGTTTTATTGAACTACGGGGATAGGATTTTATAATCTACAAGCTTGTAAATAAGAGAACTGAAATTCTAGCAATAGCTACCGGTACCTCCAACAAAGCCCATATATGTAACTAGTATAAACAAGCTTTTGCAAATGCTAATTTTTATGCCGTGCTTTAAGAGCATAATTTTTATTAAAATAGGCCTAAAATTAAGTTATTTTTGCCAAAAAAATACAAAATTTTCTAGCGCTGGGGGCTCTGCCCCCAGGCCCCCGTGCCTCCGGCGGCTGGGGGCTTTGCCTCCGGCGGTTAAAGGCTACGCTCCCACACCGCAAAATGCCACCGCCCACTGGAGGCCCGTACACAGCCACCTCATTGCAGATTTTTTGCCACGCGCTTGATCGAAAATATGCCTAGCAAATTTGCGCGACGTCAAGAAGATTAATCATAAACACCCTAAACTTTGAGATTAAGCATATAGAAAATCCGTGCTTATAAATTTTATCATCCCCCCCCACCAAAATTTTCTGGATCCGCCACTGCCTTGGACGTTCGACTTTTTATTGCTGAAGGTTTAGTTCGTTTTGTATTCGATAGACTAGCATGATTTTTAGTAAAGTCTGTTAATCGTAATTCTCATTATTGAATTTAAAGTCTTGATTAAACTCTTGGACTTGAGTTTTAACCATAATAGCGCATTAATTGATGATCTGTAACGGTAATAGATAATAATTATCTTTACAGTAATTGGTCTTGTAACTTTATCTTATTTGTTCGCTTTCAGTAAATAGAAAAAAACAACAGGAAATAGCAAGTGCGGTTATTGGGCATAGGGCTTCAACCAAGTTATGTTAAGATTGTAAACCGAAAAAAATCGACTTTAGTAAGCAAAGCGAAACTCCTTCCTATGCGGGCAGGTGCGTAATAATACTGAACTGGAAGTTTATATGTTGCTACAAGAATCGGAGTCTATTTTTGAAATTAAAGTTGTCGATTCACGTAACCTGGAACAGCTAAAAACTTCTCAGTTAGGGGCGTCCAAACTCCGGCCAGCGGGCTGTTTGCGACCGCGATAAAATTTAATCCGGCCCGTGCCAAGTCTTCTAATATTTGCGCTTTCTGCAGATGTTCTAGTAAATCAACCCATAGATTTTGATCTTCACCGATTTTTGAGAACAAAAGTTGGCCAAATGCCTCCTCTTTTTTGCCTTCATTCTTTTATTGGAGTTATCGTTGGCCCTCGGACACCTTCGTAAAGCCTCTCTTAGTATTCCTTCAAAACTGTTTGGACAACCCTGCCTCATGTAATATATGACTTTTTCTGGCATACAGTTAGTAATATGAGTTCGTACGCTATGAGTCTCGATGGCCTTTTTGTTCAAAGAGGGGCACAACTTACGAAAAGCACAACGTAGCAATTTTTTCAACTTCTAAAAAATCGTAAATGATGTGCAGTTTAATTTTTTTATTTTCTGAAGCGCAGCGCAAGTTCCGCAACGAACCTTTTAATTCAGTTAAAACGCAACGTAACTCCGCGATTGCGCAACGGGATTTTCGTACCAAGTCAAAAGGCAACCAAACTTCCGCAATTAAATTAAGAAAACACAATGCAAATTCCTCATTTTCGCGATTTTAGACGGTAAAGGAGCAGGCAATTTGCTAAAGAAGATCGTCATTTGACAATTACGATTGAAATGAAACAAAATTTAGTTCAAAGTAAAATTGCGCTGTTATCCGAAAAAACATTCAAAGCGCAGTGCAATTAATCCGCAGCAAATTTTAAAAACATTAGTCCGCAACGCAACTTCTGAAATGTTTCAAAATAAAAAATTTAAGCGCAAAGCAACTTTTGCAAATGCGGAGGTTGCGCTTTGCGCTTGTGAATTGCGCTTTGCCCGCTTCTGTTTTTATTAATAACATCAAAGGGAAAGAATAGCTGAATGACTAAATTGCAAGTGCGAACACAAAGCAAAACAGCGGTATACATACAGCGAGTGAAACAAAGCAAAGACGACTTTAATTAAAATCTTTTTATCTCGCGGTATCTTTGCATTAAGCAATAGCAAAACCACCCATAGCAATAAGCAATATGTGCCAATAACTGGATTCAAAAGACAATTAAACTAGAAACAATATCAATATTAAATTATAATCAACCGGTCACCACTCAGTAATTTAAATTACCTTAGCTCCAGAATCAACTGCTCTTGATCATATAAACTCTAGTTTCGTCTGCCCATTGGTGGTATCAGGCATGCAAGTTAAGTTTTTCACTGTTAACCAAAGTGTTGGGAAAAGCCTGAAATGCATTCTCACCAAATTTGAACTTCCTACGTTTTCTCATTTCCAAAATATTTCTCATTTCCAACTGTAAATTCAAAGTTAACAACTTTCCTCATAGACTCTGCAGAGCACCACAACAGGAAAACTGCTTAGCCCCAACAAGTGTTGCCATGTCAACAGTGCCATCACTACGGGGGGGGGCCAGGGGGCGGTGCCCCCCTAACTGCTGCTTGTGCCCCTCCTTTTGGTTTCTCAAAATACTGTTTTTGGAATATCACGCAACGACAAGACAACAGACAATGATGGAAAAAGGAATAATTACGTTCAAACATAATTCTCCTTGGACGCTTTTTCGATTCTTTGCGAAATTGCTGGCAACCAACCCCTGTGTCACATAAATCTGACGCAGTATTCCGTCTTACTTAAACGCCTTTACGTATGTTTCGTAGACGAGAGGTGTAAGGCTGCAGAATCGTTACCGGTACTTTGTTGGTGATTATGACAAGAAACAATACGGTACGTGAAAGCATTTTTTTCAAACACCAACTGTTTTGATTTTTAGAGCACCCTCAATATTTTGATGTCGCAGTCAGTGGCGCAACCAGGATAAAGGGACTTAAGCCCTCTTAGCTAAGTTACTTGGAAACCTCAAAATACGAGCGTTTAAACGTATTTTGGGCTTGATCTGTAGTAAGGAGAGGTTGAAAGAGCTAATTGTAATTGCAATTACATTTTATTTACCAAGTTGCCTTGGCCAGGAGACAGCGAAGGGACCTTTCGTCTTCGAGTCAAGCTGCCACCTGCCCACCTGTCTACCACACACGGCGGAGGCTTCATACTGTTCCTTTAATTGCTGAACTGAACGTCAAGCAGGGAAGCTGTTTTTATAGTCTTTGATTTGACCCGACCGGGAATCGAACCCGAGTCTACCGTTTCAGTAGCAGACGCTCTATCCACTCGACCACTACTAAGCAATTTAATTCTTTGAAATGACTTCTGAATTTTAGTAATTTAGTTATTTATATAGCTTCAAAAAGTTCGAAATGTAATTAAATGGGCGTTAACATCTTTACATTTTTGCTGCAAAATTGTAAAAATCGCCCAGCGGCTGGGGGCTCCGCCCCTAGGCCCCCGAACACAGTCACTAAATATTTAGTGACTATGCCCGTCTGTGACAGGCTTGAGTTGCATCAGTTTGTTTAGCACGGGGGCTTAATCAGGCAGTTTTTGCGTAAAAAGAAAACAAACTTTTGGTTCACTCCTTTTAGCAAAATTCTAGTTGCACTTTTGGTAGCATTCATTAGTGTAGATAGAGTTTTCCAGCAATTATGGGACGCAGACGAAACGAGCTAAAGAAAAAGGTTGCCGGCCTTATTTTAAAATTATATATATATATATCAAGCTCCAATAAAGCAAGATATTTTGTCAATTTCAAGCCCAACCGACAAATCTGTAGAGCACCACAACAGAAAAAATGCTTAGCACCAATACGAAATTAGCGTAAAGCATAGGCGTAGCCAAGACGTTTGATTGGGGGGGGGGGCCAAACCACAAATCATACGCAATGATGTCATCAGAAACTTCGAAAGAGGAATTTGTTGTGCGAGCAAAGATATCGTAGCATGGAAGATCAGAAGCCGTGGCGCGGTGTTGGCACCTAACTAGGAATTCGTTCAAGGAAGAGAACTTACACCAATAAGTAAAAGGCAAAAATGTCTAAATTGGCAGACGTGTGTTGAGTAAAGAAGTGTATTGTAATTCAAACATATCACAGACGGGGGTCTGGGGGAGGAGCCCCCAGCCTTTGGGTGATTTTTCGTAACTGTTTGGAAAAAAAGCTATTTTAATATCATTGGATCACATTTTGCACGTATTTAGAGCCATTTGAAAGTACTAGATTTTTAACAATTGAAAGCCGATTGAAAAAATTAAGTTGTTCAGTACTCCTTTTGCTTGCAATTTAAGTCCAAAACACTTTAAAATCTTGCATTTTGGCATAGGTGGGCAACTGGGCACAAGTCCGTTAATCCGTTAATAACGAAGCTAACGTTTTCATTAACTCGTTAATTTGTTAAAAACTTTTTTCATGTTAACGGACTAAATTAACTTCCATTAAGTTTTGTTAACTTCCGTTAACGTTTTTATCGTTAATATCTTGCACCATTCATTCATCAGACCAGTACAAACCAGTTTGCTCTGGCAACACTTGTTGCGCATTAGCACGAGTTTTAGAGAAGAAAGCGAAGAAAGCTCTTTTTTGAGGCAAATAATAACCTGCAGCCTCATAGGTCTATTAATTATCGTTGTTCACAATTTCCAAAGATTTTCCGATCGCAGCTTCGTTGTGCATTTGAACCTATTTTTATCTTGAAATTAGATTAGACTGTAAAATGTAACTTCCAAAATACAAAAAGACCACCATAGCAATAAATATTTCCTTGCAATCAGCTCAACAACGTCAATACGTATTCTAGAAGCGAGTGAATAAAAAAGAAATGTAAATTACACCCAAAATGTTAACGAATTAACGGACTTTATTAACTTCCGTTAATTAAAGCTGTAAATAACGGATCAACGTTAACGGAGGTGTGAAGTTTGTTAACGGACTAATGGTTAACGAAGCTAATGTTTTGCATTAACTTGCCCACCTATGCATTTTGGGGTTAAATTTTGTAAGTGATTTGGCCCAGGTAGGGGGAAGTAAAGTGTATTGCCTCCTGCAATATCTTAGCATAAATAACAATCCTGTCGAATATTTTCCTTAGAGATTATTGCTTTGTCATGAAAACAGCCAGTTATAGAAGTATATATACTGCCAGGGGGCCCAGGCCCTCTCGATTCAAAAATTTGTCCAATGAGCATTCCCCTTACTGTAGCTGATTTTTTCAAAAGTATCTCGTTGGATAAAAACTGTTATTGAAAATTGTTGTTGAAAGATGAAAAGTAGATAGGTACTCCTACAAACCACGTTATTGCCTGGGGCGGATTTACTGTACATTGAGTTGAGCCCCTGGCACTTTGGGATTTTTGCAATATTTTCCTGCCAAATGCAGCTGAAGACTAAAAAAAGTCTTATCTGAGTGCGGGGCCCCTGGCACTGAGCCACATGTTAAATCTGTCCCTGGTTAATGATTATTGCATTAGGTTTATAAAAAGTTTAGATGAGGGTCTCAGGTAGTAACTTTTAGAATAAAAACCCTTAATTTCACTGGAGTTATACGTTTAAATTGGTAGGCAAACATTAAATTCAAGGAGCCCGGGCCCCCTGAAACAATATTATTGTTGGGGGACCATTTAAATATTATTGTAGGGGGCCCATTTAAATTGGTTGGCAAAAATTAAATTGAGGGGGCCCGGGCCCCCTGGATCAATATTATTGTTGGGAGCCCATTTAAATTGGGGCCCATTTAAATATTTTTGATGGAGGCCCATTTAAATTGGTTGGCAGACATTAAATTGAAGGGGCCGGGCCCGTTGGAACAATATTATTGTTGAGTGGCCCATTCAAATTGGGGGCCATTTAAAAATTTTTGTTGGGGGCCCATTTAAATTGGTTGGTAAAAATTAAATTGAGGGGGCCTGGGCCCTCTGGATCAATTTTGCTGTTGGGGCCTATTTAAATTGGGGGCCATTTAAATCGATTTAAATTGGTTGGAAAAATTAAATTGAGGGTCCCGGGCCCCCTGGATCAATATTATTGTTAATTACTGTTGTGCACGTGTACTGTTGTACGCGAAGATGCTAAAAGAAACTAAAACTGAAGAAACAATAGTCTTTTTTGTGACACGTTTATCATTGGTAGCATTTCAATTGGGGGGGGGCCCGGGCCCCTGGCAACGCCTATGGCGTAAAGTGTCTTTCCCCAGGAGTCAAGACACAGCAACACATTATCGGTTCGAGGATTGTACCGGAAATCAGCACTTTTTTGTCTTTAACCCGGCGCTTCACCAACTGAGCTATCCCGCTCATCTAGTCTCCTATCTCCATCGCAAAAGAAAAACATGATTTCGGCAGAGGTCGACTTTTGGTACCAAACAGTAACAATATACAGCAACCAAAAATCTGGTGCATTTTTAGGATTGTTACTTGTATTTACATTATTTACAACAAAAAGAAAATTACTAAGGGAAAGTTTTCGGCACTACAATTGGCCCTCGTCAGGAATATCTAAAATAGCAACCACAACTTTAAGAAATCCTAATCAATTAATAAACTAATCAGATAAAAAGTTAAAACATTTGCTGTACTGCACACTGTCTACTAGACAACGCTAAGCTCAATATAAAAAGGAGATCCAAATTTACAACAATTGAAATAACAAAAATTAGCAATTATGACAAAACAAGCATTATGGTTATAGGATATAACAAACACTCTAAACGTTTAACCGCTATTGAATTTTTCTGATTAAAAAACTTGCAGCAAAAATGATGATTCGTAGGCTCATTATTTTTGTTGCAAGTTTTTTAATCAGAAAAATTCAATAACGGTTAGACGTGCTGCATAGTGTTTGCTATATCCTATAACCATAATGCTTGTTTTGTCATAATTGCCAATTCTTGTTTTTTCAATTATTGTACATTTGAATCTCCTTTTTATATTTGAGTTTAGCGTAGTCTAGTAGACAGCGTGCAGTCAGCAAATGTTTTAGCTTTTTAACAGATTAGTTTAGTAATTGATTCCATAGGAGGACAAGTTAATGCAAAACATTAGATTTGTTAATCAGTAGCCCGTTAGCAAACTTTATTCCTCTGTTAAAGTTAATTCGTTATTTTCAGCGTTAATTAACGGAAGTTGATGAAGTCTGTTAATTCGTTAACACTTTGAGAGAAATTTATATTTCTTTTCATTCACAACACTTCTAGAACTCGTAATAACAATGTTGAGCTGATTGCAAAGAAAAATTTATTGCTATGGTGTGGTCTTTTTGTGTTTTGAAAGTTACTTTTTACAATCTAATCTAATTTCAAGATAAAAATATGTTCAAATACACTAACGAAGCTCCGATGGGAAAATCTTTGGAAATTGCGAACCTCCATAATTAGTTGACCTATGAGACTGCAGCTTATTATTAGCCATAAAAACGAGCTCTTTTCTTCGCTTTTTCTTCCGTAAAACTCGTGCTACTACGCAAGAAATGTTACCAGTGCAAACTGGTTTGTACCGGTACGATAAATGAATGGTATAAAAAATTAACGATGAAAACCTTAACGTAAGTTAACAAAACTTAACGGAATTTAGTCCGTTAGCAAAAAAATTTTTTAACGAATTAACAAGTTACTGACAAAGTATAAGCTTTGTTAATAACGGATTAACGAATTTGTGCCCACCTATGGTTAATTCTACTGTTTATTAAGGATTCCTTAAAGTTGTGATTGCTATTTTAAATATTTCTAACTAGGGCCAATTGCAGTGTCGAAAACGTTTGCTTAGTTATTTTCTTCTAATTGTAAATAATGTAAATACACAAGTCACAAACCAAAAAATGCATCAGATTTTGAGGTTGCTGTATATTTCTTCTGTTAAAAAAAAGAAAAACACAAAAAAGTGATTAAATTATCATTAAAGCTTACCAATACTATCCACATAATTGGCTGTATCGCTTTAGGCAAAATTCGAATACTCAGAAAAGGCACGAGATAGTTAATGCTTTTGCGGCAGTGTATCATGTTATAGTTGGATTGAAAAGTCAACAGATAACAAAGTAATTCAACGTTTATAATATTTCAACAGTTCTAGAATTGAGATCAGTGATGTAAGCCGGATTTCACAAAATATGGGCGAATATTTGAATTAAAACGTGATTGGACAAGCAAAAAAATGACTAGATTTGAGTGCATTTTCCTCCGAAAATTAGTCGAACACCAAAAATAGTCTTGGTTTTCCGTGCATTTCAATAATTTTTTTCGCCGATTTTTAGATGTGGATCAAAAAAGGTTTTGGCCAAAATATCGCTCGTTTTTTTTGCCCGAAATTCAATGATTTTTTTTTGGCGAATTTAAAAAGCAGATTTTAGCCCGAATTTGCTTGACTTTTTGTGCATGTCAGTAATTTTTTGGTCGAATTTTTGGTGAAGAACAAAAAAGGTCATCATTCAGATATTGCTTATTTTTTGAAAGTTTGACTGAATTTTTGGATGCGGTCGACTGCCGCTGAATTATAAAAAACGACTGTGCATTTCTCAAGGGGGGGAGGGTTGCTGAATTTTACTAAATTTTCTTGGTATTTTGAACTTATATTGGGGTAGAGGCAGACAAAAAAAGGGGAGCCATGGCACAATATCCCCTTAAATACGTTAATGACATAGGCGACTTGCTTCAAAATTTACCTTTTGTCTGAGCTGTTATACAAAAAACAATACCTGGATTAAACACTAAACTCAGAAAAGTTAAAGTAGATTAAACCATACAATGAACTTCGGTTCATTTCGCCTTAGTTCATTATATTGGAAAATTTTCTTGGTAATTGTTTCATCATGCCTTCCCTACATAATGGTTGTTTCTGCGCCGTTCCTACACGATGACAATCCAGCGATATTGAAGAATCCTGATGTACAAGTAAGTCAAATTTGCGTTGAAAAAGCGTCTAGTAAATTACTTGCTTTTTTCTTCATTGCCCCCTTTTCCGTGAGGGTTGCGGGGGTAGTAGCTCGGCATTATGCCGCCACACTTCATAGTCTTCCAACACATCCATCATTTCGCTTGGGTGAAGTCCCAAGCGATTCCATCCAAGATCCTCTATGTAATTGGTCCATATAGCTCTAGGCCGTCCAAACTGGTCTTCTCCCATTTGCTTTGGCAAGTAAAGCTTGTTTGGGGAGTCTTTTCTGAGGCATTCGGCTTACATAGCCAAACCATCTAAGCTGAGATCTTTCAATTCGGAGAAGTAACGGCTCGATGTTAAGAGATTTTCGAATCTCAGAGCTACGCACCTTGTTAAACAGTGTAACTCCTTCAATTTTTCGTAAAAAACTTATTTCGAACTCTTGCACTCTTTCTGTCATTACCCAAGATTCATGACCATAAGTGAGAATGGGGGCAAAAACTGTTTCAAAAATTGAGAACTTTGCCTTTTTTGACTACTCTCATTTCATGACAACGGAATAGTGCAAAGCTCGCGTTACTGTACTAGCCTTGCCTATTCGGGTATCCAGGTTCTTCACCTTGCTTTCCATCACTCTTGAATGTAACCCCAAGATACTTGAACTTCTCTACCTGCTTCAGTGTCGTTCCATTCACTTGTAACACGCAATGATCAAGGTTTCTTGAAAGACGAAGTACCTCAGCTTTGGCCATGCTTATTTTCATTCCAGCGGTGTTGCATGCATCTGCAAAGCTACTTAATGCGCACTGGAGGCCAAATTCTGTGGAAGAAAGCAAAACCAAATCATCAGCGAATGCAGACGACTAATTTCGCAATTCGCAATAGTGGCTAATTAATTACCTTGGCTACATTTGTTGATCTAATTCATGTAAACAATGAAAAGGAGAGGTGAAAAAACGCACCCTTGCCGGAGTCCAACGCCGACATGGAACGATTTTGATTGCTTGCCATTTACCCAAAAACATCCGGTCGGCAGTACAATGACTTAATGGTGCGTAACAACGGACCATCAACGCTACGATCCTGCAAAACCTTCCGTAGTTTATTCCTAGGAACTCGGTCAAATGCCTTTTCAAGATTGACAAAGCTGCATGCAAAGAGATCTTTGCCACACTCCCAAGATTTCTCGAAGATTTGCTTCAGAGTGAAGATCTGATCCGTGGTGCTGCGACCCAGATGAAAACCGCTCAGGCCATCCTCCAGGCTTGATTCCACTGTTTCTCGGCATTTCCTTTCAAGGCAATTAGCACATATTTTTCCTTGCAAACTAAGGAGTGATTTCCCTCTGTAGTTTGTACATTGCTTGCGATCTTTCTTGAACATCGGAATAATCACACCTGTTTGCCAATTTCTGGGAGTTTTGCCCAACTTCTACGCAACTTGACACATTCGCGTTAACCAGAGAATTCCTTCTCCATTCAGCGCTTTCAACATCTCGGGTTGGATTTCATCTTTACCAACAGCTTTTCCAGATTTTATTCCTTTAATTGCCGTTACCACTTCTACTACAATAAAAACTTTCTCTTCTCCTAAATGTATCACTTCTTTTACGTCACTTGTCGATGCCTTTGCAGGATTTAAAAGATCTTCAAAGTATTCCCCCATCGTGAAAGAATTTCATTATCATCAGTTAGAATGTAACCTGCAAAATTCTTGATGGAGTACGTGACACTCGATCTTTTTCCATGTGAACGGTGGATGGTCAGCCACATTAGAAACCAACCGACGACCAAACTTGTTCCATGACTTCTCCTTGGATTTCTTTCTGCCAAAGTTGCCGCTTTTCCCGCCTCAGTGTACCGGTATTGCAAATTAGATCACGATCTGTATTGTAGCAAGGCCTTGAATGCATCTTTGTTTGCTCGAGTAGCTTCTTTAACCTCTTGGTTCCACCAAGGTGTTCTTTTTTCACTATCGCCCGCCACTCTCAACAGCTTTCGCTCAGAATTTTGAGAAGCTGATCTGAACCGCAATCATTCCTTCTCGATGTTCTCGGGTGCATAAGGAAGTTGTCTGAACTTAGATGATATGCTGGATGCACACTCTTTCCTTACTTCCTTGTCCTCCATAGCCTCCCATCTGACCCGGTAAGTAACACACTACCTGTTGGATTTCCTGTTTGGCCAAGGTTTTGAAAGTCGCAAGGAACATACTACCAGATGGTGATCAGTTGACGATTCAGCACCTCATTTCACTTGAACGTCCAGCATGTCAGAAAACAAATCTGACGAAACTATGTAAAAGTTTATAAAAGATTTTTGATCCATACTAGGTCGATACCATGTATACTTGTGAATCTCTTTGCGCTGGAAAAAGGTATTCATGATGCGGAGTCCGTTGCTACAACAGAGCTGCAATAAATACCTTCCGTTCTCATTCAGTCCAGTGACTTCATGTTTTTCGATAAGACCCCTTCCACGTATCTGTGTCTGTTCCAACATGTGCGTAAAAATCCCCCGTAAGGACTATAAATTCAGTACGTGATACTCGTAGCAGAGCGTTATTTACTTCATCCGCAAAAGCCTGATGTTCAATCGTTGCATTGGGGTCATATGCCTGCAATAGGCGCAGTGACCGATCCAATATCTTGAGCTTCAACATGCAGACCCGTGATTCCAAAGAAATCCAATCTGACACACAGTCTGAAAACCGGTGCTTGTAAGAATCCCCACACCCATCGGAGCAGACATACTAGGTATAGCACTAGAATAGAAGAGTTCCTATCCCCCATTCAGCTCCACAGTTCCAGAGCCACGTCTTTTGGTAGAAGAAACTCCGATAATATCGAAATGATACCACTTTGCTTCCTAACCGATTCTAACTCTTTCCGTGTGAGGGTGAGGATATTTCAATTGCCCAACAGCAGTTGGTGATGGTTGACCCGTGAGTGTGCGACATTATCTCGATTACGAATACTCTGCGCTGCCTGCATTCGCCTCTCCAAACGCGCAGCGAGCACATTAGTGGAGCTGCCACTAGGGCTGGCGGGGAGACTTTCGATTATTTTTTGAAAGAGCCCCTCTGCCTAATACTCGAACGCCGTAAGGGTTTTGCAGAATGACGACCTAGGAGCGCTCCCCTGTAGGACGAGGCTCCGCTTGTAAAGGTGGACGATTAACGTCGTTCACGTAGTATTCACTATTTGTACTCATCATAATTTTTTTGCAGTTTAATCTTAACTGCAAAGAAGTTTTATATCAGAGTTGTCCTTCTTCTAGATTATATGCTCACCACAGTTGATGAGCATAACCAACCCAGGTTTAAAGTTTTCCAGCTTGAAAAAGCTTGACGTCCTTCGTCGCCGACTTCCGGAAAGTCAGAACTACTTCCTCTGGCAATTAGGTGGCAATATCAACCACCAACCCTGCAGCCGCATGCAGCTCGACTCATTGATGTACAGAGCTGCATAGCGCTGTTTTGAGCTTTTCGCTCTCATCAGCAGCTCTCAGCATATCCAAATCAAAGGTATTCCCCAGCCCTTTCTCGGCCAAACTGGACAAACCTTAATGGTTTGCACAGTGGCAGAGGCTTTATAGGAAATAAACAATGTATTAACGATAGCTTATGGCAGTCCTTAATACAAAAGCCCAGCAATTTTTCATTTGTTCTTTTGTGAAGTATCACAAGTGAAAAAATCTTTATTCCCCATAAAGCCTCTGCCACTGTACAAACCATTAAGGTTTGTCCAGTTTGGCCGAGAGGTGGCTGGGAAATACCTTTGGTTTAGATATGCTGAAGGCTGCTGCTGAGAGCTAAAAGCTCGAAACAGCGCTGTCCAGCTCTATGAATCAATCAGTCGAGCTGCATGCGGCTGCAGGGTTGGTGGGTGGTATTGCACCTAACTTAAAGAGGAAGTTGTTCTGACTTACCGGGAGTCAGCACAAAGGACGTCAAGCTTTTTCAATTTTGATTTCCGTGGTCACGCATAGGGGAGCCCTTGTATTAAGGTATCAAGGATAGCTTATGGCTGTCCTTAATGCAAGAGTTCGCGATTTTTCACTTGTTCTTTTGCAAAGTACCACAATAAAAAATCGTTTATTCCCTATAAAGCCTCTGCCACCGTACTGGCCATTATGTAATTATCCAGTTTGTCACAATTATCCAGTTTGTCACAATTTTCCCAAAAAATCACAAAACCCCAAAAAAATTCTACAAAAAAAAGGAATAGCTTTGGTTTGGATATGCGGAGAACATTCAAAGCACCAAGGCCAGACGGGCTCTATCCTGTACTGCTACAGAAAGGTTGGAATCAACTGAAAGGATATTACCATGTCATTTTTCAAGCATGCCTGAGACGCAGCTATGTGCCATTGGCATGGAAAGAAGGCACGGGTATATTTCTCCCCAAACCCGGAAAGGAAAGCTATTTTGAAGCTAAATCCTTCCGTATGATCACTCTAACTTCTTTTCAACTGAAATGGTTGAAAAGGCTAGTTCTGTATCATGTTAATGAAGATAATAACGTGCAGGCAAAGCTTTCTGCATCGCAGTATGGTTTTCGTGCTGGAGTTTCTACGGAAACTGCTTTGCATGAATTTGTACGCCGTGTAGAGCATTGCCTTGTTAGAAAAAAGCCGGCTTTGGATATTTTCCTGGATATTGTCGGCGCCTTCGACAATGTCACCTTCCGTAGCTTTGTTGCGGCTCTGCGAGGGCTGGGCATGTCTAAGATTCTCACCTCATGGATAGAGACTCTACTAAGACATCGCACAGTCCAAGTAGAATTATATGGTGATAAAGTTAAAAGGGAAGTAGTAAAGGGGAACCCACAAGGTGGTATCCTGTCCCCTTTTCTATGGAACTGTGTCTTAAACAGCCTGTTGCTAGAGTTACGTAGCAGAGGCTTTTATGTTAAAGCCTATGCCGATGATCTAGCAGTGTTGGTCACTGGTGCTGATATGCTTTGGATCAGAGGAATGGCCCAGAAAGCAATAAATATTGCTGCAAATTGGGCTTTGGAACAAGAGCTACAGTTTAGCAGCAAGAAAACCGAGTTAGTACTGTTCACTCACAAACGGAATCCAGACTTGGGTTCCTTGTCAATGAATGGTACGAAACTTGAACTTTCCTAGGAAGCAAGGCTGTTAGGTGTTACTCTAGACAGCAAGCTAACTTGGAAATCTCACATTACCCGAATTACCCGCAAAGCAACTACAGCATTAATGCAATGTAGACAAATTGTGGGTAAAACGTGGGGAATAAAACCATCTATGATGAAATGGATATACACAGCTATGATACGTCCAATCATGTCGTATGCATGTGTGTCCTGGGCTGGCGGTCTCAACAAAAAGTATCTAGTGAGGAAACTCACAAAGGTGCAGAGACTTGCTTGCCTGATGATTTCATCAGCTTTTCCTGGCACCCCTACTGGTGCTCTGGAAATATTGCTCAACATAACTCCCATTGAGGAATTTCTATTGGCTGAGGCAGTGCGAGGGTCATACAGAATCACTGTTAGTGGGCTCTGGCATGTCAACCCAATTGGTTCCTTTGGGAGAACAAAAAGCCATGTTGATGTTTGCAATGAGGCAAGGAAATTCTTACCTCTGATGCAAGTGCCAGCTGACCGAATAAAGAAAACAAAGGTATTTGAGAGAAATTTCGAATGTCAAATTATGGACAAAAAGAATACCATCAGATTTGAAAGCGTTCTGAACCAGAGCACTGTCAAGGTTTACACGGATGGCTCAAAACTAAATGGAGAGTAGGAGCGGGTTTTTATGCCGAATACCCAAACAACTCTCCAAAACAAGCATTCTTCCACCTTGGAATTTACAGCACTGTGTTCCAGGCAGAGGTCTTAGCTATTTCAGAAGTGGCAAAGAACCTGCTTTTGGATAAAATGCACAATCAAAGTATTGTTGTGCTGGTTGATAGTCAAGCAGCTATCAAAGCACTCATAAAGTGCACTGTAACATCAATTACAGTGCTCAACTGCATTAGAAACCTAAATCAGGTAGGTAAACAAAACCACGTCAGTATTGCCTGGATTCCGGGACATGCAGGGATTCATGGTAACGAAGTGGCCGACTATGTTGCCAAATCAGGATCTAGATCAAAAATACATGGTCCTGAACCTTTTATTACAGTCCCCTATGCCAGTTGTGTTAGCACGGTAAAGGACTGGTCCACAGATAGATGGAAATCTATGTGGAATAAACGGAAAGACTGCTTGAGGATGAAGGAGTCTGTAGGTTGGACGTCTTCACGACTAACAATACGTCTTCTTAACCTTAAGAGGCCTCATTTAAATAGAGTAGTGCAAGTTTTAACTGGGCACTGCAATCTACAACGACACAAGAAAACTACAGGTCGTGCTGAGTCTTCTCTGTGTCCAAAATGTTGCCTAGAGGATGAAACATCAAATCATCATGTAGGCAATTGCAAGCTTTACCAAGATATTCGTGTTAAATATTTTGGAATCACCAAAACCACTGTTCACAATGTGGTAACGAAATGTAATATTAACAAACTGGCCACGTACTTAAAGGAAGCTGGAGGCTTTCTGAGTTCGACCAGTAAGCAAACAAAATAACAATCACAGCAGCTACAGTTGCAATGGGCCCAAACGAGGCCTACGCAACGTGTAGGTGGACTCTACCTAACGGTAGCAGATTCCCTTGCACCGCTGCCCAGTAATAATAATAATAATAATATGCGGAGAGCTGCTGACGAGAGCTTAACGCCCGAAACAGCACTGGCCAACTCTGTACTTTCCAACTTGTTTATTTTCAACTAATCTTCATCTGGCTGCTATCCTCAGACCTCTCTTGCTTGTGTAACCCTATGAGGAGAATTCAATCTCCGGCCAGTACAGCTCAGCAGGTTGTTGAGGCACACAGACTTTTCCACCTCGTGATAGTTCATGGAAAATCTGTGCCATAGCACGCCTTGTACGCTAAACTATGTTATACTATATGCTGCTATATCTTCTATGATGCCATTCTACGTCTACCATTACATGCCATACCACACTTAGCCATAGTAGCGTACTGTCTACTGTGCCAACAGTGGATACTATGCCTGCTGTACTATACTATGCCTGCTGTGCCATAATAACCCACTATATACCATGCTATTATGTCATACTATGCCTACAATACCTGCTGTACTACAATAAGCCTACAATACGCCATACTATACTCGTATGCTGTACTATGATGCCATACTATGTCTACAATGCCATACTACGCCTACTATAACATACTAAGTTGCAGTGCCTACTGTGGGATACCATGCCTACTATTCCATGCTACGCCCACTGTTCTATACTATGCCATACCAAGCTACAATGCCTACCAGGGGTGGAGTCCTCAAAAACGTCCGTGGCCTCGAGGACACACTTTGAAATCCTTGGTCTCGAAGCCTCCAAGTCCTCGAAAATGCCCTGTTTTCGTCCGAGGACAGCACTATTTTTTGAATTGTTAATATGGGCCACGGTCATGACCTGTCTTTTCTTCGTCTGAAATTTCACAAAAAATTTGCGAACTACTCGGCAAATGTCTTTTTTTTAACACCTAAAATTCCGAGAAAATTTTCGATTTTTGCTCGAAGACCTTTTTTTTTTCGGAGAGCACTTTTGCACATTGTGTCCTTGGCCTCGAACATTCCTGTCCTTGACCTCAAGAGGGTCTGTACTCGGAAAGTCGATCCTTGGCCTTGGATTTTTTTTTGTATCCTTAGCCTTCGCCTTCGCCTTGAGCCTTTCCTCGACTCCACCTCTGGTGCCTACTGTGGCATACAATACCTACTGCGCCATAAGCCTACTGCATGCCATACGACGCAGGGTTCGAATTTAACTCTTGCCCGGGCTAGCTGAAATAGCTTCGGGCAGGTTATTTTTCGGCTTAACTTGACGAACGGGCAAGTTAACAAAATACAGCATATTAAACAACATCAAACAAGATTATTTAGAAATTCAATTCAGGTCCGTTTTTGTTGCATTAAAATAGAATGTAAGTAGAGAAAGCTGTTACTTGGCTTATTTTAGCACTTTGCAACCATCACAATCAACAGTTTGTTTAATTGTACGCACATAATAAATCGTAATTAGCACTTCTTGATCGTATGCAAATTTTTCCGTAATCAGACGCGCTTTGCAACTTTTTGGTGCAAAGTGCTACGTACGTTTTTTTTCCGAGACAAAATTTTCCACGCTTGCCGCGTTAAACGCTGGTGCAAATATCCAAGTACAACTATACCCTGCGATGCATGAAGACAACGTCTAGAATTTTTCAATTTTTTTATAATGATTATTTTGAAGATCTTTCAGCTCTTATAACTTTTGCGAAAAATTTTGGCTTTCTAGCTGGTATAGTTTCCAAAATATTTGCGATTGAAAATGCAGTACCATCAAAAAATCAATTTTTGCGTAATGCATTTGGAAAAAGTTATTTATTACGTCACCTTACCAGAACAATCTTAATTCTCAAAATAGGATACACGTATTATGCAAATTCAGTGTTTTTTCCAAGAAGTATATTTTGCAATTTTTTTTTCCAAAGGTAAACAGCCTCAAAACTTATTGTGCCAATTTTTTTCGGACAAGTTGAAATTTCCTCGGGCAAATACACATTTGATATCACTTGCTCGAAGGGCAAGCTGTTAAAAGAGTTAATTTTGACCCCTGCTATGCCTACAAACCATACTATGCCTACTGTGCCATGCTACGCCTACTAATGGCATTTTAAAGTCGTATAGGTTCTTATGGCATCAGCTTTTTAATTTTTTCAGCGTCATCGAGCAAAAATTCTCACAAAATATTAGCCGCAGTTATTGCGTAAAGTCGCTTTTACCCAGACCATGGCCTACGTAGGCCATGCCAGGACATTAAAAACAATAACCGCGTGACTTTCCAAACTTTTTTTTCATTTAGCAAAGCATATTTCATGTCAGAAATACAAACTACATACATTTAAACAGGAACAATCCAATCTGTTCAAATTATTTCGCAACGATTTCTGGGGTGGTCCAATTCAAAACGAAGCAAGCCACAAATCCTACAGGCCGGTAACTGTTCTTCTATTCAGGTAATCTGCAGGCGCAGCTATATCTACATAGCCTAAGCACTAGACAAATTTAGGTAACCAGATCCCTAGACAAAAGCCAGTATCTAAATAGGCAGAGCACAAGAAAAAGCTTTTTATACCAAAGAAAAAAAGTATCGTAAAAAAAATCTTCCTTCAAATAGTCCTCACCTCATTCGCAGGGCTCTCCGGAGTTTCGTAAAAGGGCCATTCTGGGCCCTGAAATTTACAAAACTGCCGTTTGGGAAATCCTGCCTATTTGCAGTTTTGCTATTTTAGCTCCAATGTTATTGCAGATAAAGTTTGTTACGCTTAAATTTTGAAATATTGTTAAAGGGTAAAAGTATGGAAAATGATAGATGGCATTTTTCTTCAAGTCCAGAGGAATTAAATAATATACAAACCTCCCAAAAAAATCAAACGAAAATCATGTCATTGAAGTTACCTTTAATTTTTAGATCAAATAGCTATTTCAGTCATGCATTTGTGCTGTTATATTTCTAACAAGTGAATTAAATTAAAACGCTTTACCTTATTTCATCTGCTCGGTAAAAAGAATCCCCTGCGAATCAAGATTCAAAAAAGAGTTTGCGAGCTGTTAGATTAAACAAATGTTTTATGAGTGGAGTTTGAATTAAAAAAATTATTGAATTTAATTAAATCATATTTTACGTCAGATGAAGGATGCTATCAGCAACCGCTGAAGAGAACACCGTTCGCTTGCATCTTTCCAAATTTTAGAAGCTGTGATAGCGAACTTTCACCAATAACAAAATAATGTTTTTGGTGAAAAGTTAGTTATCACAGCATCTAAGATTTGGAAAGATACAAGAAAGCGTTGCTCTCTTCAGGCGGTTGCTCGTAGAATTCTTCCATAAAATAAGATTTTATTCAATAAATATACTGTACGCGACGTGTATCAAAACTATTGCGGTAACAAGCGTATCCTTAAAGGTGCTTGCACATGCTTTGGAAGAACTGGTCGGTTCCATATCATGTCACCAATATTGTTCTTCATAGCATCGTGTCGGTTTTGTTCTTTTTCGTGTGCAATCACATCGTGTTCACTTCTTCAACTGAAAAAGCTCCAATATTGGCGGCAATTTTATTTGCCCTACATCCTATTCACACGGAAGCAGTAAGTAGATAGGAAAACTCCATATCAGCAGGATTGAATCATAAATTGTTTTGAAACAGGTAATGGCTTCACATTAAAAAGGCTATAAATTTTCAACTTGGGAGTGGTTAATTTGTACATAGAAAGCCATGAACATTTAAATAAAATCGTTTCTGATGCAGGTAACATCACTTTCGCATATTAAATTACCACAAGTAAATAGAAATCAACACAAATAAGCAAGACGAGCATTTTGTTTGATTCGGCATTAAATAGTCTATTTTCAAGCAAAACTTATTATCTCATTATTCCATCTGCTGTTTCATTTTTTTCTAAACATTTTTATCTAACAACAGGTTTGTGGTGTGGTTGGATGTGCCGAGATACTATGTGCATCTTTTTATATGCTAGCATTGCTTGTATATTGTCGCACTGAAACACAAGTCCAATCAGTTTCAGAAAACCGCCAATATTCATCGAAAATCACCGCTAACTTGCCGAAAGGTTGGTGGATTGTTGATGTAACTTCTAGAAACTCACACACCATTATCCAGTTAAGTAAAATCTTAATTGATGATGATGTTTTTGGCGTTTCTCGGAGAGAGTTTTAATCGTTTACTTGCTGTATGTATATTTAACAGAGGTGGAGTCGAGGACACATGGCTCGAGGCCAAGGACACAAAAAAATTTCGAGGCCAAGGACAGACCCTGCCAAGGCCAAGGACCAAGGACACAGACGTAAGTGTTCTCAAAAAAAAAAAGGTCTTCAAAATTTTTTTTCAGGCGATCTCAAAAAAAAGGTCTTCAAAAAATTTTTTCAGGCGAAAAAGGTCTTCAAAAATTTTTTTCAGGCGATCTCTACTTGAGGATACCAAAAAAAAGGTTTTTGCAGATTTTTTGCAAGGTTTCTGGCGTTTTCCAACGAAATTTCAACGGTTCAAAAATATTGCTGTCCTCGAGCTGAGGACAGTGCATTTTCGAGGACTTGAGGCTTCGAGGCCAAGGCCAAGGACTTCAAACTGTGTCCTCGAGGACTCCACCTCTGATATTTAATTTTTTTTTCAATATTCAACGCGTCCTGTAGCCACAAGTAGCCAAATGATTAAACAAATGAAATCCTGCAGGAGCAACCAAACTTCATACCCATATCATTCTCTTAGTTTCCAAACTTGTAAAAATGGAAGATAAACATATCCGTTATATCATAGGCTTAAGTTATATTTTTAGAAAAGATACAGATATTTACGTTGCGCTGCCTATGTTTAAAAGGCCTAACTTTATTACTCACTTTCAATCCTATTCTTGCCGGCATATGATTGCTTGAATGCTACTGAGAGATGAAAAAGCAAACTTTTTGTCATTTACTTCAAAAGCTTGATGAAAAATTACAGCATATGTTGCAAATTATATATTTTTCCAGCTTCAAGCAAAGTGCGCTTTCGTAAACCAGCATCATCAATTTTATCCAACAATAAAGTAAATTCTATGAAAGAATCAAGCTCTAATAAAGAATTTGATAAAGATGAACTTACTCTACAAAGTTCTCGTGAATTCACTGCAACATTGATTTCATTTAGCTTGGTATTTTTTGCGATGCTAAGCAAGGAAACAGGTATTAAATGTGCTTGTTCTTAATGTTTCCTATGAAGTAGCTCTTGTCTCGTAGCCTAAAGCTTTGCAAGCATATGCAATAAGCATGCGCAAAAAAAGCTCGAAAGTTTTTTGAAGTTGCATATGAGATGTCCCGCACTTTACACGAAATGTGATTGCATAAGCACTAGGGTGTTGCAGCTGCCCAATCTTCTTGAAAAACGCTGTTCAACATTTTAGTATTGTGTCTAGGCCTAAATTACCCAAATATAAAATTTCAGCGAAATAGGTTGAGATTTAAATGAGCAACAACAGATTTTAAGTTTTCAAGATTTAGCCTACACTGCGCGAGTCACAGCAGAAGAACAAAAAAGAAAATTACTGGCAAATTACTGCCAGCATTAATGCTTTAGACGTTTTTTTTAAGATTATAGCAGCCATTTAATGAAAGCTGGATATTTGAAAAACAGTAGCAGATGTTTCACAGCATATTTGCATATTTTTGGTAGTAAGGATGGCATGTACAGCAATATTTTTGTGGCAGCTCTTTCTTGTCGGTTACACTAGTAGGCCTATTTAAACTTGGATACTAAATTTAGTGACAAGTATGTTGAATTGTTACTAGGAGCCAAACCAGGACAAAATCATTTGGAAATAAAGAAAATATGCCTAAGAACGTGCATAGATAAAAGCCGAGATACAACATAAAAATCAACCATAAAGAATATTATACCATTACTTTGTTTTTATTTTAATGTTTTGAGATATTGCTTGAAAAAACAACCAGCATCAACTCTTTGCAGTGTACCTAATGTTCAAAGTCAGTTAACACCATGGATCAAGAAAGACAAGTTGAAGCAAGCAAATAACACCAGGGAGAAATTTCTGCAAGCAAATAACACATGACAAAAAGAAAAGAAAAACACAAGCCAGAAGCGTAGCATTGCTAGCATGTGGTACCCACAGAGATAAGGTTTACTCAACCCAGCCACAAACTAACTTAACTCAACCACAGTAACAAGATTATCCTCCCCCCCAAAAACCTTTGGCACCAAATATTAACCAACAAACAACCACAGACAATATAAAAGATCAAAACAAAAGCAGCATTCTACGATAAAAGACACAGCAGAGTGAGATTTGGTTGACAACCGAAGACAATGAGAAGGACATACTATTAGCACAAGCAGCGAATTAAGAAAAAAAAATTAGAACAGCAGCAGGACATTAAATAGTGTCGACAAGCTACAGCTAATGCAGTAAGTTACGATTACAGTAATGTAAGCCTCAAGTCGAGTCAGAAACTCACCTGCAACCAATTACCCTAACGTTTAATTTTTTGGAAAAAACTCCAATACTGCCAATACGGTTGCTTGAAAACATGTATTATATGGAATAATCAAAAATGATGTACCAAAAAGCAAAATGATTTGGAGCATGCAGGTGAGCTCTTTTACAATACTTTATTAATGGATAAAATTCTAGAATACAGTACACATGACAACAACGAATATGAACAGTTGAACAGCCTAAATATTTACTGTTTGCTTCGAGTACTCTAGACCAGGGTGTCGAACCGTTTCAAATAACGGTTCGGGTTCAGGATTAGCTCCTGCTCAAAGTATTTTACCGGTTCAGGTTTGGTTCGGGTTCACTTGAGCACCATTTTCGAGGTTCAGGTTTGGTTCAGGTTCACTCAAGTAACATTTTACTGGTTCAGGTAGGGTTCGGGTTCATTGACTTTAAATTTAACTGTCGTTACTCGTTTCTCCCAGAAAAAAAAAAGGAGAAATTGCTGATCCTGTTGATGATCACCACTGCTCTTATTGTGCGTGTACCAGCGCCAGCGACTTCCGGATGTGGAAAAATATATTCTTACTTTTGTTAGGGGTTCAGGTTTGGTTTGGGTTCACTTGAGAACAATTTTGAGGGTTCAGGTTTGGTTCAGGTTCACTGAAGTAAAATTTTGCTGGTTCAGGTTCGGTTCGGGTTCAGCAAAATGAAACGGTTCATTCGGGCTTACGGTTCGGGTTCAGGTTCGGTTCGACACCCTGCTCTAGACAGATATTATCGACTCCCTAGTAACAAACAAAAACTGTTATGTTTACTTGCCAATTTTAAAGATCTCCACTGCAAACAAGCATTATCTAATGTGATTGATAATGTGTTATCACATTGCCGCAAAGCAAATATTCCAATGTTTACTGATCGAACCAATGTTGGACGAGTTATCAAAACTTACTATGACAAGATTATTAAACTCAATAAAATTAACAAAGAAAACAGAAATGCTCAATATGCAGTAATAATCAGCTTTCAAACAGACTTGGAAAAAACGATGAGGCTGTATCCAAACAAACGATAACGAATTTTTTATTGCAGGAAACACAGCCAATAGGATAAAATAGCAACTTAAAACGAACAAAATTCTTGAAGCTGTTTCCTTATGAGAGGCTGCGAAAGACTAAAAAATGCCATTCTGAAAAGACTGGCAAGGTCGTCGAGTCTGCAGCCTCTCAATGTTGAAAGATATGGCGGCATCTAGTAAAGTTTGCAAGTCTAGCGGCATCTTTTGCAAGCAGTTTGCTGAAAGATATGGCGGCATCTAGAAAAAGAAAAACATCCCGCGAAATTGATGCAATTGACAATGACACTGAGTTTATAAAAGGTATGATTCAGATAGAAAAGCTTCCTATTCAAGAATCGACAAAGTAGTTACAAAACATATCCAACAACGAGAAAAGAGAAATAAGAAAAAACTAGTACTTTGATGCAACAACATGACATTGAAGAACACTGCATGGATTTTACTTCCTCATCATCAGAAAGTGAAGATAGTGAAGTGCAAGAAGAGGAAATGGATTTGCAAAAAAGTTCAAAAAAGATTAGTTAAAAGTGGGGTCACTATCTTTATTCCACATGATATTTTGAAGTCTAAAGAAATGGTTTCATGCAGCATGAGAAACAACATTTCATCAACAAAGCGTAGTGCTGTTGTTCATACAGCGTCAATGACATAGCTGAAAAAGGAGTAAAGCTATGCCGCGATTTCATAGCAGCATCTAAAGATGAAGCAAGATTTAAGAACATATAACTAGTTGTGGAAAATCACTGAAATGCCCACCCAAATCAATGCAAAAGACCGAAAACACAAAAAATTGTTTTTTAGCTATTTAACTAATGTGGATTATTTTATCTTGATATTAGCGTAATAGCTAGCTTTGGATATTTCAAAGCTTACAGTGAAGCTGCCTATTTTTTAATGCTTGAAGAGTGTTGAATTTTAAATAAAAATGCTTAAATTGCAATCAGTTTATGTTTTCTTTACTATAAACGCGAAAATATACTCCAAAAAAAAGAAAATATCGTATCAAACCAGCACAAAAAATCAAAAAATTTCAAACTGACCTTGCTTGCTCAAATTTAAATCAAACTGGCTAAAAGTTTACAGAAAGAGTATTTGGGTGAATACACAAAATTTTGGCCGGGCATCTGCAACACCCTAATAAGCACTGCAATTACTAAAAAAGAGCCTTCCGTTTATTTTTGCGCATGAAGCTGGCTGCTTATAAAACTATCAACTATTCAAATGCCTAAAATTTTTACCAAAAAGTTTTCAATTCCATTGTGTTACACATGACAGTGAAACAAATAAAATGCAGGATGAGGGTTGAAAGCAATACAATACAATTACAATACAATGGTAGCGTTAAATGTTAGATATCTTTATCTTGTTAGTAACGATCGAATTAGGGAATTTTAAAAAAGAGTTGAATGAAAAAGCACCAAAACATAAAACGGTTTAGTTAATACCGCATCATTAAAAAACCTTAAACAGCCAATGATCTGCTACCTGTTGCGACTCATCAAGAAGGTAACTGCAACAATATTTTGGTGCATCAGGCAATACCTTGTTGGACAGAAAAAAAATTGAAGTTCGTGTAATGAAACAAAACATTTTGAGCAAAAAGCAATTAAAATTCATCTATTAAAAACTGATAATCAATAAAGAGAAAATTTGACGCACAACGACTTAATGTTGCGTGGATACTACGTGTAACTGCCTTATAAATCACAAAATTATGAAAGCAATTTATATTGGACCAATATTTCTGCAGGTATTACAGTATTGGGTGTTATGGTAGTATTTCGAGTGACCCAGCACAACAGAATCAAGAAACACAAAAAGAGATCTTTTTTATTAGATAAAACTCTTCTTCAAAGAATCTCTCGTCAATTTTTTGGGGTATGTAAGCGATTTAACATTTTCATTATTTTAAATCTAAGTAGACTAAAATCACTAGCATCCCAGATAGCCATTTTATCTGGCTAGGATCAGGAACAGATCTGGTAAGTTCGGGCAATAAGACCAGGTTCAAATCGGGTTTAAAGCTGGCAAATGTTCAGCCAGATCTTAATCCGATCAAATCCAGAGGTAGCATGCAAAGTCGACCTGATCGGGCGTGCGGATCCGATACAGATCTGGATACATGACCAGATCCAGGTATGGCAACCTTATCCGTTGCAGATCTGGCGCCCCCATTTAACCGGATGTAACAACCAGATCATTCTCAGATCTGACAATCAGGTCGCTTTCAGATCTGGTACGACTATCAGTTTCAGACCGGGTTTAAAACTGGCAAAAGTTTAGCCAGATCTTAATCCGATCAAATCCAGAGGTAGCATGCAAAGTCGACCTGATCGGGCATGCAGATCAGATTCAGATCCGGTTTACATGATCAGATCCAGATATGGCAACCATATCCGTTTCAGATCTGGCGCCCCCATCTATACCGGATGTAACAACCAGATCATTCTCAGATCTGGTAATTCAATCGTTTTCAGATCTGGTAATTCAATCGTTTTCAGATCTGATACGACTATCAGTTTCAGACCGGGTTTAAAACTGGCAAAATTTCAGCCAGATCTTAACCCGATCAAAACCAGAGATAACATGCAAAGCCAACCCGATCGGGCAAGCAGATCAGATTCAGATCCGATTTTCATGACCAGATCCACATCTGGCAACCTTATCTGTTTCAGATCAGGCACCCCAATCTCTACCAGATGTAACTACCTGATCAGTCTCAGATCTGGCAATCCAGTCTGTTTCAGATCGGCAACCCTGTCGGTTTCAGATCTTGCATTCCGATCTAAGTCAGATGTGGTATCTTCGTCGATTTCAGATCAGGCTTCATGACCGGTTTTAGACCTGGCGATATGGTCTTAACCAAATCAGGCACCCTTATCAGTTACACATCTGGCAATCCGATCGTAACCCGAGGTGAAACCCTATCAGTTTCAGATCTGGCTAGATGATCTGCCTAAGATCTGGCATTTCCAGCTAAACCAGGTGTGGTATTCTTATCATTTTCAGATCAGGCTAATTTACTGCTTTCAGAGCTGGCTGTGCGATCTGTTTCAGATTTAGCCTCACGGTCTAACGCAGATGGGGCAACCCTAACATTTTTAGATGAGACAAACTGGCAAGACCATCAATTTTAAATCTGGCATACCAAACCTAATCAATGTGAAGCCAATAGTATTTTCGAATCCGGTCATGTAATTAGTTTTTAGATTTAGCACCTCTACGTAATGATGAAGATGTAGCAACTCGACCATTTTCAGACCTGGTTCAATGTCCAGCTGTACCGAAAAGCAAAATCTAATCGGTCATGAATTTTGTTAAAAGGTCTACCAAAATATTTTTCAATGTCGGTGCTGTTCGCTACAACCAATAAAGCAATATTTAAAAGTGAACTTTAAGTCGAGAAATTAATAATTTTTATATCGTTACGACGCAGGTTGATTGGTTATGCTAAAGATATTTCTTTCGTATCTGCATGAGCTAAAATTCAAGCACTTTTAAGTTCTAAAATGGTTAGATGGCCACATCTGATACAACATTCAAAGTATTTTATAATCATCAAGCAAACACACGTTGACCCAATTTTGAAATTTTATTTTACAATTAAATGTGAAATTTATTCTAAATGTCTGTTGAGTTTGGTCAGTGTTTCCTGAAACAGCAGCTGTTTGGTCAAACTCAAGCAGATTTGAATTAGGAGAGGATATACAACTTGTTTTCTTTTTTTTCCCTTGTCCTGGCGAAGCTCATCTTCGGCCCTACCAAACTAGCTGATTAGCGTTATTCCAGATACGAGTTTATGGTTGCACTTAGTTGACTTGCGAAGTGTGTCTGCAAAATATAAATAAAAATTTAAGCTCTTCGCATTGTTTATTTATTTTGTTTCTACGCTCTTTAATCTTTGATTTTTGGTAACAAATTTTGTTCTTCTCCCCGAAGGCGATTAAAATTAAACTATGCTTGAAACAAGCCATTAGAGTTGAGTTTTAATCTTTTTATGAAAATACCGAAAACATAAAGACTCCACAAATCTAAATGTATCAAGAAGACTCTTTCGCGCAATACCGTACTTCGAGGTTTTCAGCGGAGGTGCAAGATATTGAAATAGAAAGAAGCACGATAAATCATACGTAAATATAAAGTTATATATTTTAATTTTTGTTTTGAACAAGGAGGAATAGGGCCACTGTCAAAAGCTCCTTAATCTCAAAAATAGTACAGCAAAGTAATTATTAAGCAACGCCATTCTTTCTCTAAAATCTACATACAATGCATGCAGTACAGTAAATAGCAAACGGTATTAACGCGGGAAGTTTTTTGGCCGAGGGAGCCAATGTAAAAAAAAAGCTTGTTATCATCTTGGAGGAAATCCCTTGTTTAAGCATTCAAAAAGCGCATGATCAAAGATATCTGACGTCTAGCTACTAGAGGCCTTACGGCTGGAAGAATTTTGTAAATTTTTGACAAACAAAACCTTTTTAAAGCGGTTTCACTAAAATTTGTTTCACTAATTTTTTGCATAATACTTCATAGAAAAAACTTCATCCCTTTCAGCTCTCCTACTTGCTAATCAAGTGCATGTACTAAATCGAAACGCGTCACGCCAATAAAGCAAACAATAGGAATACGCAGCATTGTCAATTATTATTGCTATAAACAGGCGCCCTTTAGACTATACATAGATTGCAATTTAACTTTCCATGAATACAGTTTTACTATTGCACTGAAGATGAGTTCGTGAGCTACTCCAAAATTTTGAAGAAATTTTTGTTTTAATACAGGGCTTACTTTTGCCTCTCCTTAGAGCACAACGCGCTGCGTCTTGTTCGTCGGTTGTTTGGGATCCAAAAGATCATGAGTTTTCCGATTTAATCATCTGCGTAAAAATAATAAATTTAATTGTTAGATCTTCAAATAAGTAGAAGTAGCCTGCCGGTTCAATAAACTAGTGACGGAGTATTTTAAAACTATGCGGCATTTAAAAGGAATTCCAGAATATTTTATAACTCCTACAATAGCAAAATTTTGTGTTAACGCGGCATTGCTAATGTTCACTGCTATTTGCATCAGAGTTGTAAATGGGCCGACTAGTTCAGGCCCGAACCCGGCCATAACCCGAAAACAAATTTGAAGCCCGAATCATGCCCGAAAAAATCGGAAAGTTAAGTTAGATATATGAAAAATTTAGCAATGTTGCCAAGTTAATTTGGTTATATTTTTGAGCATATAAGACAAAAAACACGCCTCAGGCCCTAATTAAGCCCAAAATTTTGTCAACTTTAGGCCTAAACCAGTGGCGGATCCAGAAAATTTTGGTGGGGAGATGATAAAAATTTCAAGCACAAAACCTCAAAAATTCGGATGTGTTGTAACCAGGAGCGTAGCCAGAAATTCGCAATGGAGCAGCTGTTTTAGGGGCGCTCAAAACTTTTGCATTTTTTTGCAAAAATAATTTAATTTTGGAGCTAGTTTGATAAAATAATGCTTTTAAAATGCGGCATGGAAATTGGCAGTGCAAACATGATTTAACTGATTGCATAAATGGCCTATGTGAGAGGTGGTTTATGGTAAAATTTTGGTTCTCTTGGTTGGATGCTGGTAAATCATAAGCATAAAATTTTATAGTTCAATAAAACTTGCACGGATTAATTTGTTTCATCAATATTTTATAGAGAAAAATAATTGGAGAGGGGTTAATGAAAAGAGAATTGAGACATGTGATTGGTAATTAACCAATACTGAACTGCCTTTCCACCCCGTTTCTGAGTTTAGGCCTATAATATATTTGTTGATGAAACCCGTGTTCAAGTTTTTTACACTGGAGATCAAATTTTATTGCTTATTTTTGGTCATTTTTTGAAATCTTTTTTTTTAATTTGTGAGTTTTATTTTTGACAAATTAGCTTCCATAAGCATATATTTCAAAAAATGCTTTAAATCACTTTTTGGTCTATTTCAGTGCGAAAAACAGCCTCAGAAATGCTAAAAACGTGATATTTTTTACTTTGCATTTTGGTTGACAGGCCAATGAAGGGGCTATAGCCCCCCCGCCCCCTGGCTACACTACTGCTTGGGATTAATGTTCTTGACCTCGCTTAATGCTCACTTTTTTTAAGCCTAATATGTCACTTAAGAAATGATTTGCATTGTGTAGGCTTTATCGCTGAAAAGTGCAAGTTGTAAATTTTGCTAATTTAGCGCTTTCAAATCAATCGGACCCGTAAAAGACTATTTTCTGTTTTGTAAAAACTTCGCTGTAAAAATTATATTTTTCTGTCCCTCCCCTCATAGGGCTTTAGAAATTATATCACAGTCACACGGCCTATCGAAAATTCACTGATTGCTTTTTTTCAAATAAGTTTAATATTCATATGCACGTTATGTTTACGCTGGTGGGGGATGTATCCCCCCATCCGCCCCTATACCGGCAACTCCACCACTGGTTATGCTCCTATGCCTTTATCACTGAAAAGTGCAAGTTGTGAGTTTTGCTGAATTGGCGCCTTCAAATCAATCGGACATGTAAAAGACTAATTTCTGTTTTGTAAAAACTTCGCTGCACAAATACTATTTTCTTGCACCCCCCTACCCTTGGCTTTTGAAATTATATCACAGTCACACGGGCTAACGACTATTCAATGATTGCTTTTTTTTAAATAAATTTAGTATTATTCATATGCACGTTATGTTTAGGCTGGTGGGGGGGGATGCATCCCCCCCCCCCCCTAAATCCGCCACTGGCCTAAACCCGACTTGAAAAGCCCGGCCCAACTTACAACTCTGATTTGCACTAAAAGTTACGTAGTACAAAATATTTACATGATAATGAATTACCGTGTATTTCAACTAACAAAAATTATGCTTTAATTTTATGATACTGATCTCGAATGTCGTACCTAAAGTACTCCTTGACTTGATTTTGATTGCTTCAGGTTTTTGCACAGTTGGTTTTTTTCAACGTCATAAGTTTACTTTTTTTGTTTTGTTGACAAAATAGTCTCCGACAAACGTTTTCTTGATAACGCAGCCATCACATTGAAGGAAGTTAAATCTTGACCGCGTCATAACTTTGGCAAAATTTTTTCCTATTTTCAATCTTAAGTATAATTGGTTAGTATAATGTAATCTTAAATCTCCTGTAAAAATATAGCAATTGTAATATTACTAGTTTGCAGACTTTAACTCTACATGAAAACTAATCATATAAACTTACGTTTAATCATAAAAAAAATTGGCAAATGCCACATTACCATAAAAATTTGATAGCAATGAAATAAGGTTTGAAGCAAAAAATTCTTTATTTGATGCAAAATTGTCAGATTTTGGAAAGTGACTTTGGAAGACCTCAAAAATCGGTAAACTTCCTTACCAACTTCAAATTTTCAGCGGTTATTTTATGATGAAATTTGACTCAAAGTCAAGTTGATTTTGAAATAAAAATCTTTTTTTTTGAAAAGATTTTTGAAGAAAAATCCGTGAAGGGGCAAAAATGACGCTTTTCCAGAGTAAAATGTGGTTAACTTTAAACCAACTTTTTCAAAAACTACTGTAGGTCAACATCAAACCACTTGCGAAATTTATTTTCGGTTTAGGAGCGCTTTCATCACGAAGTCAGTTTAAGAAGCTTGGTCGACGAGCATAAATTTTCCTCTGCTACCTGGTAAAAATATGTTAAATAAATAGCCCGCGTAAAAAAGGATTAAAACAATCAAATTTAACGGAAAATAATACGTGTTACACCAAAATTGAACTCATCACGTAGTTATCGCATTTGACACTCGAAGGAAGGTTTAGTTTCCTGGCCGGCTCAGTTTAATTATTCATTAGAAAAAAAAAGGTTAAAGTCTCAATTCTGCCCAAGACTTATTGCCTCCGAAGACTGCAGACAGTGGTTTCCAGACCCAACCGGCATCCTCACACACATTGGATAACAACCTTCTCCTACCAAACTCCACTGTACGTAAGAATCGATAGGTTTACCTTACATGTAAATCATTTGGCGAGATTTCAGCTACCACTTTAATCGCACTATTTCATTTTGCGCTAAATATATCTACTGTATATTTGTAAACAAAACAAAAAAAAATAATGCTCAAGTCAAAAATCGTAGTTTTGTACATACTTTTGTAAAAGGCAATTGTGGTAGAACTGAGAGAACATGGTGGTGTCCAAAATTATGGCATAAAGTGGCGTTTGACCTCGAGCCACAAATTCCATGCCAGGGGTCTGAACTTAAAGTCTCATTTGGACGTGAAGTTTTCGCGGTCTGCATAAAAAATGGTCAAAGCTTTCTTTCGCGTGAGCCACAATTCAAAGCGCGACTGGCGGCTGCCGATGTTCAACGTTTTTCGCGGTCGCATGTTGCATCGAACCCGACCGTTTTTTTCGAGCCCGCTCTCAGCTTTGCTCTGCGACCTTGCTGATTCGAGGTTGCAGCATCGAAGCAAGCATGCGTACTCTCAATGCATGTCGATCGCAACTCAGCTCTTTCAGGTGGTGCTGCAGTTTCACGCGCGATCGGCAGCCGCCCGATGTTCGATAAAGCGACCGCGGACGCGTTTCTGCTTAGGGCGCCCCTGCACTAGCAGATCGCTCTCGATTTCGATCCGCATTCTCAATCCCAATTGAAAAGTTTGCTTTTGGACTTGGACTTCATCCGCATCCAGAGAGAAAGGATCTGGATATTTTTGAAATGCTTTTGGGATTAGTGGTGCAACCTGAGGCAGTCAGATGTCCGAGGTCAATCACGACTGCATCCTGCTTTGTACTTGACTTCCGGTCTAAATCGCGCGCGAGCTCGCTCAACCTTGAGATGCAATGTTGATTCTTAGTAAAGTTTGCGTCTGGACTTCGACTTTTTGCAGCAAAAGCATACATGCACGCAGAAGGTAATTTTCTCGTGCGGTTCTTAGGAACGCAACCCCTGGCTGGACGGCTGCGGTAGGCACCGTCTGCGCTCATTTTTAGCATGGATTGCTTAATGCATGCTTTCCTGCACTCGCTTCTCAACTTGTCGAGCTGCGCTCGCTCGAAAAAAAAAACAAAGACGGCGGGTGATCCGCACCCGGCGTTCAGAGATTGGCAGTTGCTCGGCTCGGGCTCTCTGACTACGTCACCCCGGTCGGCTCGGGCTGCGCTACTCAGGCCTTGCATCTTGTCCTGACCAGGGTCTTGTTTTCTTGTGCGTTCAGCTGGGCCAAGGTTGCCGAATGTTTTATTTTGCTCGTACCACTCCACGAGTTTTTCTTTGGGCTTATAGCTTTAGCGTTATCTCGTACAAAATCCCTGAACTTAAGCGAACAAAATCCCGAATGGACAAATCTAAAATGGACAAAACCCGGAATTGTACAAAATCGCAAATGGACAAAATCCGGAATTGGTGAACGATACCCCGAACTGGACAAAATTCCAAACAAACAAAATCCCGAATCGGACAAAGTCTTGAATAGACAAAATTTTGAATGACCAGAATCCTAATTGAGCCAAATCTCGAATGAACAAAATTTTTGATACAAAATTTTAAAATATGCAAAGTTTGGAAAAAAGCTTTTATTTCCAAAGTTATCATTGTTATATTATTATTGTTATTATCGTTATTGTTAACTGTAGACCAAGGCATTAATATGAAAAACTGTTTCCCGAATGTTGCAAAGCGTAAAAATTAGCATTAACTTTTTCATAAATCGTCGATTTTCGGTACTAAATTGACTATAGATACAATTTAATTGACTTTATGCAGTATTGCTATATAGTTCCAAATCTGCATTAAGTTTTGAGGAAATTAAACGCAAACAGTCTGTCTGAAATTAAAACTTTATTTTGTTTGCAACCATAAATAAATGTTTTTCAGCGCGACTAGAAGAATTTATTTTGAACCAAATTGCAACCGCGAAAGAGCAAAGTAAAGTTGAGAAAACTGCATTTATTTTTGGAACCATGTGTTGTGGTCACCATATTTTAAATTCTGCATTTGAGTGAAATAAATTTTTTATTCTAAAAAAATAAACAGCCAGAAACACGAGTTGAAAATCAGCGCAGACCGATTTTAGTTGAGGAATTTGCGGAAATGTGATTCCAACTTACAATTTTATGCTAATTATTCTGTTTCGTTTTTTATTTGCATAAGGGTAAGAAGATTTTTTTTGAAATCATCAAATTACATGAAAACCATCCACGACATAAGGTCGCAGCAACTCCTGCAATCTATACAAACAGTTTCATGCTTTAAACAGTAATGCTGCAAGTCAATTATATACTACCAGATATTACTACCAATGTAAACTCTATTCGAAATAGACTAAATTTTACAATCAATGGCCCAAAAGGAATGATTCTACTCAAAATGTTCAAACTTTAATAACTCCCCAACTAAAAAGATAAAAACTAGTTTTTGCTCCATGAAAATTTCAGATTCCGAACAAAGCGTTAATGTTTTTAATTTAAATGTACGTCATTTTGCAAACTTGATCTTGCGTAAATGTCATACGTACAGGATTATCAGGCGCGATCGGTTTTCTTTTTATCTGCGCGTTGTTAAGAAGCGTTTGATTGCCGTGAGCGGCGTCGCAGATGGAGTTTCATTCAATAGCGCAGAGATAATTATTACGGACTAAATTAGAAGATTATTTCTTTTGTGCAAAAATATTAGTTTGTTATTCGCGTAAATCAATTATTGCTAGCTGAATATTTATTTATTGGTTGTAGTCCTCTTTGCTAGAAAGCAAAAATGTTATTCCCGCACAAAATTTGCAAAATGAACTAATGAAACTAATATTCTTTCGTTATTCATATTATTATGTATCATTTGTATAAGATTACGACATGACAATTTGAGAAGGCTACATACTCTATCTAATAGTAATACTGCATCCATAGGTTGATCAGTTTTTGCAACAAATTCTGTATTACGATATGTTGAAGATTTGTGGCCTACTATTAAAAAGACATTTACCTAAACAACTTGTATATTAGGTTTCATTCTTAATCTAGTAATTTTAACGATGCTTAAATGGTGTTTATTGTTGCTACTGCTGCTAAACATTCTACAAAAATGCAGCATAACAAATATAGTTACAATGCTTATGAGTAGAGGACCTCAGAAAAAAATCTTTTAGTTGTTATGAAGACTAATAAACCTTGTTGGCGTTGTTTGTTATCGAGTCTAATCGCTCTCCACTTTATGCAGGTGCTGTAGGTCTCCATTTGAAAGAGTGAAAATGATAACATTTTTATAATCTAAAATCGGCTAGGGGGTCTTTGGTAGCGGTGTAAGCTCCCCAGCAGAGTCCGGGGCAAAGCCCCGGAAGCATTAGCCCTTTCGATGTTTGTCAAGAGCAAAATAGAGCATTCAATTTACAACACAGCACTGAAATTGGCAGACAGAAAGTTGGGTCCGGTATACTCCAGATATGGTGTTCAATTACACTAGGCAACAACAAAAATATTTTTCATGCTTCTCACGGTTTTTTTAACTGTTCTTGGCTAATTTTGGGGCGCAGATTTCAAAAATGTTATCAGTTTTTTTCTGTAACGTCAAGTTTTTTAATTATTTGTATTACAATTTCATCCTGATAGCATGTAATAGCAGCAATTTTTGCTTTTGAATTTTGCCCAAATGAGCTCAAAAACATTTGCTTTTATCGTCTTTTCTTTTCTCGTGATCAATTAAAGCTCAAGAACTTTCCTTCGATACCTTATCGATTTATAAGGAGTTAATATAGTTACAAATCTTTGTGATATACTGGCATGTGTTTGGCTCCTATCTTTGATAAAAAATTTTGTTACTGCTCTTTTTCAATTGGCTATATGTAAATGGAGAAAGCGATAGCAGCTCTTAAATCGAGAAAGGGGTAGCATCTCGGAGAATCAAATGATTCTTTTTGACCATCAAAAAGTTCTACTACAAACATGGTGGCTATGCTTGAGGAAGACCCACATTCAAATCACAAGCATTCTTAATTTCACACCTATTGAACTAAAATGACCCAAACAATTTAGGTAGAGATTTGGGACCAACCAAAAAAAAATATACATAATATATACATTTTTTTAGCTTCTTCTTTCTCGACTGAAACAGTGGAACATGCTGCAACATGCCGTTAAATGTTCATTTATTTTTGTTCACGGCATATCAAGCTTCAGAATTGCTTTGCAGTACATAATAATGTATGCCATTGCAGTAATATCAATGACTCGTTTCATGGCCTTAGATCTGAGCACAAACCTTACGAGTGAAGACAGTTCATTGATTCAAACAAAGCAAGTTTGAGGTTCTTCTGCTCATAAGCGAAGTCATTTGTTGTTGGCTCCTTAAGCTCATGCCTCTAGATTAAAAGAAACTTATGAAACAATGGAGTTGGTTTTACATTTGATTAAGTATTTAATCTGTAACTGGAATATTTGTAGAGATCACAAATTGGCCTTTTCCTTGGTTTACAAGGGTTTACCAAGCACCAATGCTTCTTGTGTCGTTGAGACAGCCAAAATGTTAAACAGCACTACCGTATATTTGAAAAGATTGGGATTCACCTAAAGAAGCTTTTGAGCAAGATTTTTCATGTTTCTTTATTTGATCTCACCAAAGTGTCAAGACCAATTCAGATCAAGTCAGGACTCTTAAAAAACCTAATAAAGCAATCGATTTAAATGGGAATGGATTGATGGGTATCTGCATCGACGATTATCCGCCAAATCTAATGCCAAAATAACTGCTGAAATATTCATGTAAACAGAAATTTGGAAGTGAATGATTGAAGAAAGAAAATTTGATAAAAGGCTAAGCTCATCATAAAAGAAGCAGGGTATCAATTTTGCTTAGTGGTCAAATTTTTTTAGGCAAAAAAATCTTCTTCATAAGGCAGCATTGTTAAAGATTTTCTGTGCAGCCAGCTACAACAGTCTTTGTCCAAGCACATCACTGAAAATTCATCTTGTCCATTTCCACTTCGGATTTTATCCCTTCTAACATTGGGAACGATTTCATCAAAAAACTATACAAGTGGAAGATCGCTATCAGGGGAGAATAACTCGGACTATTGTGGCAGATTATGTACTGCTGGTTTCTTCAGAGAGAAAGTAGTGCTAAGTATATTGTGAGAAACCAGAAAAAGCGCAAAGTATTTTTAACTGTTAACTTCAACATTCGTTTGATATTTTTTGGGGGGTTAACTCAATAAACTTTCAAAGTACTTTAGCCAAAATTGTTGTGATATACTTGTTTGCTGACGAATACATCAAAGATGCTTCTTGTATATCGCTGTGGTAAAGCTACAAGATTATTATGCCAAATATAATGCATTTTTTCATTTGATTTTCTCAAATAAATAAAAAACCTGATGTCTTAGCACAAAAACAAAGGCAGATTTGAAATAAGCGCCCCAAATATACTCTAGAGCACTTTTTCACTTCAAAGTAGCAAAAATTTTGTTGCCTAGTGCTAATGGTGCAAGCAATTTTTTTGGGTAGAGGATGAGTGGTGAGGCAGTTGTGGTAATCCTTAGTTTTCGAGGTAGGAAGGGGGACGGAATTACCCTTTTCTACTACAATTAGAAGCATCTCTGGTGAGGTCCAAGTCAAAAATGGGTCCGAGTGCTTTGCTTCGGGGCCCAGACCTCCTCACCAGAAGCAAATAGCTCTTGGTCCAATTAAATCCACAACTGCTACTTGTTAGTGAGGAAAAAGCAGAAATGCCAGAAAAAAACAACCGTTGAAGGACCTAACTATTACCCCCTGCAGGTCTGGTGGCTGGTGGCAGAATATTTTTTAAATCTAAAAAAACTACCGGTTTATGGCTGTTTTGAAGCTAGTTGAATAACAGGCTAGGGCACAAAAAACTTTAAGGTATTGTTTTAATTGGTCATATTTCCCACAGTAGATGAAATTTCCCTGTAAACCTTTTAGAAAGGTAATGTATCACTAAAAGTTTTAGCAGGTAGAGGCATTTGCAAAATGTTCAGTTTTTTCCCTCTTATCCCTAGTGATTGATATTCGATCCAAGCCACACGCTGCTGAATTACTCCTGCCGCCCTGAGTTACTCCTGCCTTTTCTATTGCACACCGCAAGTGTGGAAGTGATACCTGTGTGGTGTGCAAAAAAAAAGCAACAACAAGGTTATCTTTGGTCTCTATTTTTTTTAGTACGATGACGGAAAAATAGTCAGTGGTTGAGTTTAACCGATCAGTGGACGACTGGATAGAGCGTTTCGGCAGAAATGATAGATTCTGGTTCGATTTCCGGTCAGGTCAAACCAAAGACTATACAAATGGTATTCACTGCGTCACTGCTTGACCTTCAGCAATAATAAAGAACAGTGTAAAGCCTCCACCGTCCGTAGTAGAAAGGTGGGCATTGGGCAGATGGTAGCTTGATTCCAAAAATGAAAATCTCCTTCGCTGTCTCCTGACCGAGGAAACTTGGTGAATAAAATGTAATTACTATAATTACAGTTACAGTTAATTCGGAGCAGTACATTGACATGCTGAGGGGACACTTCATCCGAGCCATACAAGAAAGAGGGCAGTTGACAAGAACGCAGTTGTTTTTCAACAGTGGGGCGCCTTGGTCCTAGTTCCAACTGCTCACTCTCAAGTACATGAAACAATGCTTTCTAGAAGACATTCAAGTAAATTTTGAGAAGGACAAACAAATCCATGGCCTCCGTATTCCACAAATTTCAGTCTCCTCCCCAGACCACTTGAAAGACCGTTTTACGAGAATAATCCTCCCACAGATGAGAGATTAAGAGAGAATATCAAGCGCGAAATCAGGAGAATTCCGGCTGTCATGTTGGAGCGTTGTTATCGACAATTTCAATGTTGGGGCGGCAGGAATAATTTAGCAGCGTGGGGCTTGGATCGAACATTTTATCAATTACTAAAGAATCGAGGAAAAAAACTGGAAATTTTGCAAATGCCTTTACCTGCAAAAACATTTAGAGGTACCTTACCCGGTGGAAAAAATTTTGCAAAAAAGTTTCATCAACTGTGGGAACTCCGGCTACTTAAAACTTTATAGCTTTTGTGGCCCACTCTAGAAATTATACCGAACCCATAATTCTTGAAAACTAGGATCTTCCAAGCCTCCGATCTTGGGCCCCCTAGGCCCGAGTTCGATGTGTCCCCTGAACGCTCTTTTGTAGGCCCTGTATGTGTTGTGCACATGTGTAAGTAACGCAAAAAATTGGGGCTTACTTAGCCAAAACAAAGGTACACTAAAATTGAGCAAGTTTTGCTCATAAAATTTTGTGGTTGCTAATATTGTGCAAAAACTTTATTTGAATCAGTTTTTTTCACAAAATTACATATTTTATACCAGCATAATTAATTAACTTTTACAATGACGTTTATTTATGCAAAAACCACCACGACTAGTCCCCCTCCCTTCTTCAATGAAAAAATATTGACTTATTTTTGTAGAAAATGTTTAATAATAGCAAAATCAGGGACTAAACCGGCGTTATAATGACTTCAAAATTTAATTTTGACTGTGCAAACGTTGAAAAAAATTTCCAGTTTCTAATGTAATTTTACATTTTGCGGTTGCTGAAAGAATTTGAATTTCCTTCTTCCCTTCTGGGTTTTAGCTAATTCCGTAGAAACCGAGTTCTCAAATCATTTACGATTGGACTTCAGCATCCAAAACAAGAAGGCCTATACATACTGTGTCAGAGCGAAATAAAAATGTCTAAAAAAGAGCATAAAATGCTATTTTAATCATGTTTTTAATGTGCTTTATTTATTACAAAAATAAGTGAAATTTTGAATTTGAATGTGATTTTGGATCAAAAACTGAACTTTATGTGTCATTAAACAATGATCATTAGTCTAAGTAAGACATGGAGTGCAGAGTTTTTGACTAGCCCATTACAAAAGGCACTGCTCTTTCGTAGCCTTCCCTTTTGTAGTGACGCCAGTAGTGTAGCCAGTGGGGAGGCAGGGGGGAAGGGCTATAGACCCCCATTGGCCTGAAGAGTATGCAAAACACCCCGTTTTTGGCACTTTTGAGGCCGATTTCTGCACTAAAAACGAAAATAGCCCCCCCCAGTGGTATTGGCAATGATAATTGGTCAAGCATCAGATGTGATTTCGAACAAAATAACTGGGTTTCAGCCTGGCTGAAAACTTTTTTTCCTTTTCTTTTTTTTTTGAGATCACGTAAATTTGGACAGAAAAAGCGTCCCAATTTTGATGGATACCTTTTTTTTGCTGGAGATCACCAATATTTAGGGACAAAAACCAACTCAATTCGATCGAAGACCGATAAAAGTCTAGGTCAAGATCGTTTGATGTTGCTTCCAGCCTCCAAAATACCCCCCACACTGCAAATTCCTGGCTACACGCCTGAGTGACGCCCTGTAGCGCAATTATTTTTAAGTTATGGAATGCAAAAAGAAAAAAAAGATGTAAGATTTAAAAAATATGTGAGCAATGATTATTTCAAATATTTGTTGTTTTATTTACCAGTTTTATGTGGGGACAAAATTCAAAAAAAATTTTTAAATCTACTGTGAGCTTAACTTGTCCTACAGCCATTTTTTTACCGATTATTTAGATTCTTATTTTTTTTGCACAAACAAATTTGATGCAAACCTAAAAAAATTTATTGCTGTAGCTTTTGGTTTAGAAAATTTTATTTATGAAACTTGCTTTGCAGCCATCAAACCAATGTATAAGCAATTTGAAATCGGTTAGGTTTTTTTTTCTCGTAATCACGGTGGTTTCGATTTTCCTATACAACAGACTTTTTGCTATCTTAGAAAAGCTAACAATAACGGGGTTGGTGGGGCTACGCAAACTACTTGTCAAGATAGTTCTGCTTGACATAAAAACTTGCATTACGAAACCCAAAAAAAGGGACGATGCTGGGCGTTGTTGTGGTTAGACAAATGCAGAGCGCGTGGTTCATTCGCATATAAATGAATGAACGAAAATGAAAAAAAACATGTCGCAATATAGCGGGACCAAAAAATTATTTGGAGAGGAGTTCGCTACTGAGTTATTTACAGATTTATACTGTCTTGCAGTTTATTTCATTTCCTGTAGAGCGAGCATCCGCTCGGCTAAGGACTCAAAGTTTGCATTGATTGATTAATTTTTATTTAACCTCCACTCGCTAGGAAGCAACAGAGGCTTTTTTGTTTTGGACGATTCCTCATCCGCTTAAAAGTTGACCATTTTACAAATTTTCCGGTTCACGTATGACTTCTTCCCACGTAAATTTGCTAGCTGCTTGTCGAAGTCACCAAGCACAGATAACCATCGTAAAGCGCCTACTCCAAGGATGCAACAATGTGACCAAGGTGCGGATTGAACCCAGATATGCGATTGGGGTCGACGCTTTAACCCTTTTGGCCACTTTGACGTTGCATTTAACTATTTTGTTAACCAACAAACAATTTCAGTACAAAATCACCAAAATTTTGCGGCATCTAATGTAGCTGTGTATTTGTATGCATTTTTTAAAATGCTTTTCATTGTTCATCAATTTACAAAAAAGATTACCCCAAAAACAGTCTAACAAACGCGCTTTTTGCTTGTTCATTTGTTTTATAAAAGCTCAACTTTCATTTCCCAAGTTCGTGATTTCGCCGAGCTAAACACGACACAAAAAATGTTATAGAGAAAATGATATAAATGTTTTCACTATACTTTTCTTTATGTCAACTAACGTTGATTCACATCTACTAGAGTATTGTGCGAAATCTAGCTCAAAGCTATAGAAATCATTTTTGAGTAAAAATTATGCTCCAGGCATAATATCATATCTGAACTCTTTTGTTTCCGTTCTTTTTGAGTAAACGAGTAAAGCAATGCTGCTCAAAATGCAGCTGTCACTGAGTTTACGTTGTCACTCTTTTTCAATTACAACTGTTCAAAAAGTCGCAGAAATTTGCTAAATATGAATGAGCAGTCGAAAATAAAGGATTAAGCTAAATCCTAAAAATCTTGCTAAAAACATCGAGTCGACCTTGAAAATTGATCAATAACTTATAATCTTTTTGTTTTACAGTAGCAGTTGCGAAAAAATATTTGAAATAGTAGATTGCAGGAAAAGCCAGGAGATTTCATAGTTGTAGAATAACGACTTCATAACGAAATCGCAAAATATATAAAGGTGGGGTCGATTCGTTTTTTCCTACCCTTTATAGAAAACCAAAGTGCTGAGCTTTATTCTACGATAAAAGTACTGTAAATCATGATATTAATTTTTTTTTTTTTTCTTTTCTTTTGTATGTATTTTTAGGTACCTAAGACGCAATTCTGTTAATACTGTAAGAAATTAAGATCAACGAAGAAAGTAACTTTGCTACAAAAACCTGATGTTCATGAAAAACATAATACTGCATTAACAGAATAACAGTCTACAGGGGTATGAAATCGACTGATTTTTCATGAAAGATCTTTGTCGAGTTCGAGTTGACGAAAATAGTGGCGCTTTATGAGTTCATATTGTTCGAGTTTTAAAGCAAGTTCTTCAGTATTGTTTCTATGATTAATGGATGTATTAATGCATTACGTTGCATACGTCTGTGCTATAAAAAAAAAAGTAAAAATAATTTTAGCTTTTGCGTAAAATGGATAAAATAAGTAAGGTACCGGTAATGTAGAGTACCGGTACGCAAAGTGTTCTACGTAAAAAAGATGTATACACTGCAATACAAAATCAGTTTTTAATTTTGTACTTTTAAAACTCATTTAATAACAAAAATTTTGGGAGCCGTTGTGCCACAATATAACTGATATACATCATTGCTTATATTATATACGAAATTGGTTAAATTTTTCAAATTAAAACAAGTAAGAATCTTTCAAATGTATTTCAAACAATTGTATTTCAAACAAGTGATAGGTGGTTGAAGGTTCTAACTCTGCGTAATGATTGAAATTTCAGTGCATGTGATCAAGAAGTGCTTTACACCACGACAAAAAACTGGTTATTATTGTTTGATTAATAGATTAAGAGCAGTCCGTTTAAGGTTGCAAGTAAAAACAAAGGCTGACGCGCTGGACAATTTTTGCGCAAAATGCATTCTCTACAAACTGTTGTTTCAAGTTAATAAAATCGTGGGAAATAAACATTGCTTCTTCAATGTTTTGTTATAACATGACACACAGTGACCTATAAACAGGGCTGCCATAACGTCCTTATGTCTAAGAATTGTCCTTATTTTAATGATCTGCGTCTTAGAAAATATTTTAGTCTTAATTTTCCAAGAAATGTCCTTATTTTAACTTGTGTCCTTATTTTTGTATTATTTAAGGAGTAGAGGCTCTCATACCGGCCGTTTAGATTGGTCAATTCAAATAATCAGCTTGGAATAACTTACAGAATAAGCAATCTCTAGCAAAAAATGCCTAATTCTGACTCGAAGACCTTTTTTTTGGTCATCATCATTAAATCAGCAGTAAAAATGCCTAATTTTCAGGCGAAGACCTTTTACTTATTTTTTTATTTTTGGTCATCGCCACTCAATCGGCTGTAAAATCCAAATTTTCCGGCGGAGGCCTTTGTTTTTGGTTCGCTGGAATGGTGGTGGCCAGCTGGAACCTTTCTGTACATGGCATGACTCTCGGGACGAAAAGGTTTCCTACCCCTGTCCTTATTTTTGGGTTCATGTCAATGGCAGCCCTACCTATAAACAATAATGAAGCGTAGTTCTTAATTCGCTAATTCAACAAGCAACGTCTATGTGATGGAAGACCGTAGAGTGTGGCGGTTTAATCTGAAGCTGCTGCCCCCACAAACCCTCACAATGGGCAATGAAGGAACAAGGAAAGAAGATATTAGCGCCGTTCGTTAATAAAGCATTTATTCGTTGAATGCGCAAAGAAAATTATTGTTCTGCAAGCCATTCGCTTTATCTGTAGGTAAAACGAAAATATTTTGCTTTGAAAAATCAGACAATTAAGTCTTTTCACAATTGAACGCTGCGCTTTGTTTACAATTATTATATGGGTACACACGTTATTTGATATTTGTTTTTTAAACAACAAAAATAAGATTCTGTTTTTAATTCAGATGAGATTACAGTAAGAAAAAAAATTAAGCTTCTTATGCCATGGCGGGGTTATACATACAGTATTTATCCTGCTGAGGACTGCACATTGTTATATCTTAGACGCAAAATTTTCGCCCTCAGATTGTTAACGAATTAGCGTGAACAGCCAAATTTGCGCCAACGATAGCGCAATGAACAAGCTTATATTTGCTCGTAACATTTTGCTTTTACCAGCAAACGTTTAGGAAATGTTGCATTTTACGTAAAATTTATATTAACTAACCTCCCCTGGACCTATACATGTAACAAATCCTGTTTCATGCAAGTTGGCTATTTCAAAAAATCTACTTATTTTCATGGAAAATTAAAGCAAAAGGTTATTAAGCAAAGTGGTGTACTTTGGGTTCACATTTCAAAAAAACTCCCCAACAAAAATTGTTCTGCGCCGATATTGAATTTCTGTTTCTCCGCTTTTTGATTGTTTTTTTTCATTTTTTGGCAATAAAAAAGATTTTTCTTCACTCAACCGCAGTATTTAAAGAAACAATATGATGGCCACAACGCAATCTTGTATAACTGAAATGCAGTTTTCGTAACATTATTGCGCTTTCAGTGTAGTTTAAAGCAAGTTAACCACGGATGTAAACATTCATTATAGCAAACAAAAAAGTTTAATTTTCCGGCAGTGGATCTGCCAGCGTCCAATTTCCTCAAACACAAAACAAATTTGGAACTATCGCAGCAAAATCAATATTAGAACTCAAAAATAAATTTATGAAAAAGTTGAAGTAAATTGTTACAATTTGCAACATCAGGGAAACGTGTTATTTTACATTTTAGTGTTTTTAGTCAAAAAAATTTAAGTCAAGCAATTAACTCCGTATTTCCAAACGTTGCATATTTCGAATTTTTTCAAATTATTTAAGATTTTGTCCAATTCGAAATTTTGCTCTTAAACGGTCCTGCGTGGTCCCCCTCTTCAGCGCCGCTGTAGCCGGCTCGATCCAAAGGCATGGCTGGCCCCGAACGTTTTGCTTGCACGATGTGCTCGAACTTTGCCTCTGCTTGTATGTCGGCCAGCTTTGCTTGCTGGCTAGGACAGCCACTATCAGTTGAAATGATTGAACTTGAGACCCGTCATTATTTGATCTGTTTTGATCTGGTGTTATAAGTCAAATACTTTAGCTTGAGCCAGTTCATTCTCAGACCTGACTTTGCTCTGGTGCTATAAGCTAAATGTTTAGGCTTGAGCCACTTCGGTATCCGAACTGGCTTTGATCTGGCATTATGAGTCAAAACGATTAAGCTGGAGCTATTTCGGTATAGTTCAGTATCTGATCTGATTTTGATCTGACATTGTAAATCTAAATGATTGAGTTTGAACCACGTTGGTGTCAGATCTGATTTTGATCTGACGTTATAGGCCAAAACAATTGTGTTTGTGCCAGTTCAATGTCAGATCCGGTTTTAATCTGGCATTGCTTATTAAAAAGTTCAAGCTTGAGCCAGTTTGGCAGCTGATCTGGTTTGGATCTGGCATTGTAGATCTAAATGGCTGAGCTTGAGCCAGGTTGGTATCAGATCTGGTTTTGATCTGTGGTTATAGGTCAAACCGATTGAGTTTGAACTAATTCAGTGTTTGATCTGGTTTTTATCTGGCATGATATGTTGAAAAGTTTAAGCTTGAGCCAGTTGGGTAATTGATCTGGTTTTAATATGGCGTTATAAGTCAAAATGATTGAGTTTAAGCCAGTTCAGTATCAGATCGAATTTTGATCAGGCAATGTAGATCTAAAAGATTGAGCTTGAGCCAATTTAGTATTAGATCTAATTTTGATCTGGCGTTATAGACCAAAGTGATTGAGTTTGAGCCAGTTCAGTGTCTGATCTGACGTTGCACGTTGAGAAGTTCAATCCTGAGCCATTTTGGTATCTAATGTGAATTTGATCTTGCATTGTAAATCTAAACAAATTAGTTTGAGCCACCTCAGTATCAGATCTGGTTTTGATCTGGCGTTACAGGACAAAACGATTGAGTTTGTGCCAGTTCGGTGTCTGATCTGGTTTTGATGTGGCATTATACGGTGAAAAGTTTAAGCTTAAGCCATTTGGGTAACTGATTTGGCATTGTACGTTGAAGAGTTTTAGCATGAACCAGTTTGGTATCAGATCGGATTTTGATCTGGCATTGTAGATCTAAATGGTTGAGTTTGAGCCACCTCAGTATCCGATCTAATTTTGATCTGGCGTTATAGGACAAAGCAATTGAATTCAAGCCAGTCCAGTATCTGATGTGGTTTTGATGTGGCATTACACATTGAAAAGTTTAAGCTTGGGCCAGTTAAGTAACTGATCTGCTATTGACCTGGCATTATATGTTGAAAAGTTGAAACTTGAGCCAGTTGGGTAACTGATCTGATTTTGATCTGGCATTATAAGTCAAAGCGATTGAGTTTGAGCCAGTTTGATATCCGATCTGGTTTTGATCTGGCATTCTAGATCTAATTGATTGAGTTTGAGCCAGTTTGGTATCAGATCGGATTTTGATCTGGCATTGTAGATGTAGAACGTTTGAGCTGGCATCTGGCATTGTAGAATGTTTGAGCTCGAGCCAGTTTGGCATCAGATCGCATTTTGATCTGGCGTTACATGCCAAAACAATTGAGTTTGAGCCAGTTCAATATCAAATCCGGTTTTGATCTGGCATTATTCGTTGAAGAGTTCAAGATCGAGCCAGTTTACTGTCAAATCGGATTTTGATGTGGCACCATAAACTTAATTGATTGAGTTTAAGCCACCTCAGTATCAGATCGGATTTTAATCTGGGGTTATAGGTCAAAACGATTGGGTTTGGATTGGTTCAGTATCTGATCAGGTTTTGGTCTGGCATTATACCTTGAAAAGTTTAAGCTTGAGCCAGTTTGGTATCTGATCTGATTTTGGTGTGACGTTATAAGTCAAAACAATTGAGTTTGAGCCAGTTCAGAATCTGATCTGATTTTGATCTGGCATTGTACATCTAAATGATTGAGCTTAAGCCAGGTTGGTATTAGATCTGATTTTGATCTTGCGTTATAGGCCAAAACAAAAGCGTTTAAAACATTTTAATGTCAGATCTGGTTTTGATCTGGCATTGTAAGTTGAAAAGTTCAAGTTTGAGTCAACTCGGTATCTGATCTGGTTTTGATCTGGCATTGCAGATCTAAATGATTGAGTGTGAACCAGTTTGGTATCAGATCGGATTTTGATCTGGCGTGATAGGCCAAAACGATTTAGTTTGAGCCAGTTCAATCTCAGATCTGGTTTTAATCTGGTATTGTACGTTGAAGAGTTTAAGCTTAAGCCAGTTCGGTATCTGATCTGGTTTCGATCTGACGTTGTAGATCTGAATGATTGAGTTTGAGCCAGTGTGGTATAAGAACAGATTTTGATCTGGCGTTAAAGGACAAACCAATTTAGTTTGAGCCAGTTCAATGCCAGATGTGGCTTTGATCTGGCATTGTACGTTCAAAATTCAAGCCTGAGCCAGTTCAGTTTCCGATCTGGTTTTGATCCGGCATAATAGGTCAAAACGATTGATTTTGAGCCAGTTCAATATCGGATCTGATTTTGATCTGGCGTTATATGGCAAAACGATTGAGTTAAAGCCAGTTCGATATCTGATCTGGTTTTGATCTGGCATTGTAGATCTAAATGATTGAGTTTGGGCCAGTTAAATTTCATATCTGGTTTCGATCTGGCAAAACCGGATTAATTGGATGCCAGACACTTCCAGGTAAAAACCAGATCCGGCCCAGATGATGTGACTATCTGGGATATAATACTAACTGCATTTTTCCAGAGGTTTGTATATTATGCTAACTATAACAAAACTAGCACAGTTGTTTATGCTAGCAATAATTTGATGTATATTTCAATTTTATATTCTTAGTTTATAAAGAACCATCTTAGTCACAACCATTGTTGGCGAGTTTTACTTTACATTGCTTCATTTCCAGACTAAGCTAGCAAAGTGAAAGCATTGTTCACGCTTTAGGGAATACTCCTGTTAGGCTTTCGAATGTGGGTAATGGGATGGTCTTCGCCGAAGTTTTCAAAATCTGATAATCCTGTGCCCCATGAAAAAGAGCTCCAAACAAGGTTCGTTAAATTTTACAAAATAAATAAGTTTTTTATTAATTTCAGATGCATTTACTGTTTATAATCGCTAAGAAAGCAATCGAATTTTCAAAAAAACAGCAGCTTGCTGTCTCTTGATTATGCACAAAACAAAAGAACAAGAAACTTCGAATCTCGGATCTCCGAGAACGACAAATAACAGTGAGCGTGCAAGATAGAAACATTTAATTATATTGCGATAGTTTTGTTATTGGCTTTTCATCACAAAAATAAAATTTGTATTTGGCTACTGAACATGTTGCTTTTCGAATTCAACCAATTTTATTTCCACGTCATTACAGTTTGATATTTTCATCAAACAATTCAAGCCGTCCATTTATCATTCCCATGACAAGCATCGTAGAGCTGCCTCTAACATCTTTTACTCAACTCTCTGTTGTTTAATAAAATTTCGGTAAAGAGGTGTAAATTCTTTTAAACCACAAAGCGCATATAAGCAGAAACTTGATTCCCGATAGCATTTTTATTTTATCTATTATCTCTTTTGTTTATTTTTAATGTGATGAACAGTTGAAAATCCTCTCTTGAACTTAAACAGGTACAGTTTTTACAGAATTCTTTCGTACTTGCATATCTATTGGTACAATTTTCGATTACTGCTATGCCCTGTCAATTTGTGTTACGATTATTCGTTTGCAACAGTTCCTTTGGTAACCTCATTTTGGGATGTCAAAAATTTGTATTTCTTCGCTGCCATCTTTTTGAATGCACTGTTGTTTTTTATGATCAACGAAAAGGTCAGTTTTATTTGTTTTGCTTTTTTAGTTTATGATTTGATTCTTGATCATATTACGAAGCTTAGAAGTGCAAAACACAAAAATTAATCGCAATCATTAAAAATATTTTTAAATGAGTGCACAAAACTTTAAATGAAAACACAAAACTTTAGACTGATCGAAACATTTTTACACGAAAACACAAAACTGTAAAGTGATCGAAATATTGTCAACGAGTGCAAAAAACCTTTAAACGAAAACTCAAAACTTTAAACTGATCGAAATATTTTTAAACCAGAGCACAAAACTTTAAACTGATCGAAATATTTAACGAGTGCAAAAAACCTTAAAATGAAAACACAAAACCTTAAACCGATCAAAATATTTTTAAACGAGTGCAAAAACGTTTAAACGAGTGCACAAAACTTTAAACTGATCGAAATATTTTTAAACCAGTGCTCAAAACTTTAAACCGATCACAATATTTTTAAACGAGTGCACAAAACTTTAAACGAAAACAAAAAACTTTAAACCGATCGAAGTATTTTTAAACGAGTGTACAAAACTTTAAACGAATGCACAAAACTTTAAACTGATCGAAATGTTTTTAAACGAATGCAGAAAAGTTTAAACTAATCAAAATATCTTTAAACTCCGCAGCAACTCCAAGCGAGTGCGCAAAACTTGGAAATGATCAAAATATCTTTTAATCCATGCAAAACTGCGTTCCAGCGCAAAAACTGTAAACGAGTGCATAAATAAACATTCTACATCCGCGTGGTGGTAGGTGTTGGTGGTACTACCCGAACTCTTCCGATGGATGGTGGCTCGGAGGAACTCCACGGAGACCCAATCGGGCCACACCCCAAGGTCTGGACCATAGGTCAAAAATTGAGAGAGAGGAGCCAAAGATAGATTTATGAAAAGGCTCAGAGGCAGGACAGTCGAGGAGGAAATGATTGAGGTCCTGTAGAGGGTGTCCACAGGCACTACAAGCAGAATTCTCCTTCCGACTGATCCTGTGAAGATATGAAGATAAAAGAAGACTGTGACCATCGCAGCGAAGACGGGAAAGCTAACAGCGAATAGGGCGAGAAAGGAGCAGTTCCTCCGAAGAGACTTTGGGGCCTTGGTAGTTAAGATAGGAGTGGGAGATGTGACGTCTTCAATTGTGGTACTGGAGATAACAGATTTTGGCAATGACTGTGGGGAGAGGGCATGGGATCGCGTCAGTGGGCAGGAGGCACCAGCTTTGGCAAGTAAATATGCATTTTCATTACCGGGGAGACCAGCGTGACCGGGGACCCATTGAAAGTTTAAGGTGATGTTGTTGGAGAGGGAGGAGGCGAGGGACCAAACATTCCAGAGGGACTCAGGGAGGAAATAAAAGGGGGCTGATGAAAAGATTGAGAGGGCCGATTGCGAGTCAGTTAGGAAAATGACTGACTGGAATTTGCAGGTCAACAAATGGTTAGTACACCATTCGAGACCTTGCTTGAGGGCAAAGGTTTCAGCTGTGAAGCTGGAGGCAATTCCACCAGAAGAAAAGGACAGGGAATTGGATGTGTAGCATTTGGAGCATGTGACATGCACTCCAGCACTACCGGGAACAAAAAGGGAGGGGGCAGAACCATCAGTCCATACTTGGATATCAAAAGGGTGGAGGGAGGACAGTCTGTTTGAAGCAGACTGTAGTTGGGCTGTACTGTTGCCTGTTAAGTCGGAAATGAAGGAGGAAACAGTAAAGTGGGTTGTAGTCCATGGGGGAAAAGGAGGGCACATGATCAGAGTCTCACGTGGGGATGGGAGTGATTGTGTGGCTGAAGAATAGAATAATCTCCAGGAGGGTTTCTTCTTTAATCCACAGGACACGTTTCTAGTTGCCAGGGCATTGAGGTTGGAGAAGTCTGGGGGGAGACGCAGAGCACTTTCGAAGAAGGAAAGGGCCTGATGTTCTAAAGTTAGCTTTAGAGGAGGGAGTTGAGCCTCAAGAAGGAGTAGGGAGGATGGGGTGGAAGAGAGGCACCCAGTAATAACCCTGCATGCAGCTCTTTCTAGGACTTCCAAGTGATTGGTTGCATTATTGCAGAGGTATGGGAACCATCCAGGAGAGGTATACGTGAGCACCGGTCGTACAAAAACTTTGTAAAGTAGGGAGAGAGATTCTTTCGTGGGACCCCAGGAGGCAGTGGCTATGGAGCGAAGGGCTTTGTGGCGTGAATAGAATTTGGAAAATAGGGATTGGACGTGGGCCCCAAAGGATAGAGTCCGATCAAAGGTTACAACAAGGATTTTAGGGGTGGGATTGAACAAAAGAGGGATGCCCAGGAGATTCAGCAGGGGCTGGAAAGTGGTTTGATGGGGATCTGTAAAGAAAAAGGAGGACTCGCACTTCTTTGGATTGAGAGGAAGTCTCCATAAGTTGGACCACGTTTCTAGGACATTGAGGGAGGATTGGACAACAGAAAATGCTTTGAGCGGGCCTGGGGAGGAGGACCAGATGGCCAGATCATCAGCATACTGGGAGGCATGAGCACCCCGAGGAAGATCATTGGTGATGTGATCAACAAACAGGATGAAGAGGCCTGGACCAAGTACGGAGCCCTGGGGGACCCCTCGTCTGATGCGGAAGGAAAGGCTGCGGGAACCACCAATCTGGACTTTAGCTCTTTGTTTAGAAAGGAAGGAGCGTACCCAAAGAACGAAGCGAGGTGGGAGTTTGAGCAAGAGGAGCTTATAAAACGGAGCAGAGTGCCAGACCAAGTCGAAAGCCTTGGAGAAGTCAACAGATGCCAAAATGGTTCGGTCTGGAGGCTATTTCTTTTGGAAGCCGTCCCAGATTGATTGAGACAGAGTAAGAATTTGGTCAAGAGATGACCTACCAAGGCGAGAGCCGGCCTGGAAAGTGGAGAGAAGATGATTCGATTCGAGGTGAAAAGTCAGGCGAGAAAGAATCAAGCGCTCAAAAAGCTTGGAGATGCAAAATGTGAGAGAAATGGGGCAGAAGGAGGATGGAGAAGACGTGGGTTTTCCAGGTTTGAAAATGGGGATGATAGAAGTACGTTTCTAACATGACGAGAAAGTATAAGAGGACCAGGACCTGTTGAAAAGAGAAAGAAGGAGGAGTTGTGCTGGCTCAGGCAAATGCTTTAGTAAAGAATAGGCAATCTGGTCAGGGCCAGATGCAGTGGAAGAGGAGAGTTTGCAAATGGCAGTGGAGAGTTCAGCCAAGGAGAAGGGGAAACAGAGTGAATTGTGGAGGGAAGAAGCATCCTCACAGCTAGCTTTCCAAAGTTCATTCATAAACTGTCGTTTGGTTCTGCACGAGGTAAGGGGTGTCGCTTGAGACAGATGTGAGCGAAGGTAAGAGGCATAGTCATAGGTGGGGAAGTTAATGCAAAACATTAGCTTCGTTAACCACTAGTCCGTTTGCAAACTTCATCCCTCCGTTAAAGTTAATTCGTTATTTTCAGCTGAAATTAACGGAAGTTAATGAAGTCCGTTAATCCGTTAACATTTTGAGTATAATTTACGTATCTTTTCATTCACTAACTTTTAGAACATGCGTAATGACACTGTTGAGCTGACTGTAAGGAAATATTAATTGCTGTGGTGGGCTTTTGTGTCTTGGAATTTACATTTTACAGTCTAATCTAATTTCAAGATAATGATACGCTCATATGCAGCAACGAAGCTGCAATCGGAAAATCTTTGGAAATTGCAGACAGCGCTAATTAATAGACCTACACTATGAGGCTGCAGCTTATTATTTGCCACAGAAAGCAATAGATGTACTTGTTAATTGCTTGCATGGGCGTCGAGAGCCAAACGTGGACTTAGAAATAGATGCAATTCTTAGAAATAGATGCAAAGAAATGACCTCCCTCCCTTTATTATCAATTGTGTTTATTTACCATGAATAATTTGTTTGTCTAATAACGTCCAGTTATACAAATATTATATCCCCACCAATATTAAACGTGGTGTAGTTACCTACGCTTACCTAGTCTATGTCTGATAGACTTTGCTGTGAAGATGATTGATTATTTTATTATGTGCTACGCGATTGAATGACAGTGCTATAAGTGTTTTTGATTTTTCCGTTCTGTGCTCTGTAACTGCTGATTTTAGTCTTTATTCAGCAGATTTTGGTGATTATGGCGCCCTTGGCAGCCAGGAAGTTGGCTGACTTTTTGGAGCCGAGTATAGCAGCCTCACCACTGAAAAAAAATTGCTTTTTTGATGAACAGGAACAATGTGATGCATCATTAATTCAATATTCGATAACTTCAAGCAATGTACCTATATATCACCAAATTCAAGTATGCCCAATTGCAATAACTCTTTGACAATTTTACATCTCAACATTAGATCTCTCAACAACAACTTCAATCAGCTCCACGAATTTCTTGTTTCTATCAGAATTAGACCTGACGTAATTTGCCTAACTGAAACCCGAATAAAAAATGACCCTCTTGTAAACATTACGATTTCTCAATACAAGTTTTATCATGTCGACTCCCAAATTTCAGCTAGCGGAGTAGTAGTATATGTGTTTGATAACTTTACATCTAAATTATGCCCCAATCAATACGTAATGCCCAATTCTGAATGCTTATTGCTCGAATTATCTACACCCATTTCAAATGAAAAATTTACTGTTGGAACAATATACCGACATCCCGATTATTCTACTGTAAATAATTTCCTTGACAGATTTTCTGATTGCTTAAACGACTTGTCGAACTCAAAAAAAACTTACTACATTCTCGGTGACTTTAATATCAATATTCAAAAGTTTAATCGCACCAATGCTGCTCAAAACTATATTAATTTGATTGTAAGTAACGGCGCTATACCAATAATCACCAAACCCGCAAGAGTAACCCCTGAATCATCTTCTATAATAGATCACATAATCACAAACGATTCAAATCATCAAATAAAATCTTTCATCTTCGAAGTGGATGTTAGTGATCATTATCCGATTTTATGTAAAATAGACAAAAGAAAATCAAATTTCTCAAAAAACCATTCGGATGTATATTTTAGAAATAAATCGAAATTTACTCCCGTAATATTTTGTGAAGATTTAAAAAATAATCTAGACCTTTTCTTTTTTAACCTACCGCTATTAACTAAGGATAACTTTAATGAGAATTTCGAAAAATTCACTAACATAGTATCTTCTACAATTGATAAACATGCACCATTAACAAAACTTTCGAGACGTCAGCTGAAACTCTACAGTAAACTTTGGCTAACTAAAGGCATTATAAACTCTATCAAGAATAAACGCAAAATGTTTAAATCACAATACATATTAGGCGCTGAACGTGAAAAGTCGTATTTTAAAAAATACATTAATGTATTAACTAAAATTAAAACTATTTCTAAAAAAAGGTATTACGAAACTAAATTAAAAGAAAGCAAAAGTGATTTACGTCAAATATGGAACACTATAAGATCAGTACTACCAACCAACCGTAAGAATGTAACCGCTACCTCGCCATGCCTACTGAAAATAAATGATTGCTCTGTCTCTGCGCCACATGACATTGCAAACTATCTGAATGATTATTTTTAACAATTGGTTCTAAATTGGCTGATAAAATTGATAACTCATCCAAAAGAGATCATTTCAGTTATTTGACTAGTCGTATTTCGTCAAGTATATTTCTAGACATTCCTAGAATGACAGAAATTAATAATGCCATCTCCTCTCTTAACATTAATAAATCTTATGGTCATGACCAAATTCCCCCGTACTTTTTGCAAATTGCCTCCCCCGTCGTTACTCCTTTTCTTCACCTATTTGTTCAATTTTCTTTTACAAATGGTATCTTTCCCAAAAACTGTACCATTGCTAAAATCATTCCTATATTCAAAAAAGGTGATCGTCAAAGCCCAACTAACTATCGGCCCATTTCAATTTTGACTTGTTTTTCTAAAATCTTCGAAAAACTTATACACACACGGCTAACTAAATTCTGGACCAAACACAAAGTATTAACTACTACCCAATATGGATTTCAATCCAAACTATCAACTACCCATGCTCTCCTAGATGTAATAACTTCCTTCTTCGAAAACATTAAAGATAATTTGTTTTCTGGATTGATCCTCTTAGACCTTGCAAAAGCATTTGATACGTTCTCCCACGATAATTTGCTCTCCAAATTAGATCACTATGGAATTCGTGGGACTGCTAAAAATCTTTTGCAATCATTTTTGAAAAGAAAACAATTTGTATTTGCGAATGGGTGCAAATCTAGTATTGAAAATAATAACTACAGCTTAGCGCAAGGCTCAACCCTTGGCCCTTTGTTGTTTTTGATATGTGTAAACGATTTACCGTCATCCGTCAATTGCATCCACAGACTTTTCGCTGATGATACTTGTTTAGTATATAATGAAAAAAACCAGCAAAGATTGACTGAAATCATCAATGCTGACCTGCAGAAAATCTCCGAATGGTTTAAAGCTAACAAATTAACAGTCAATCCCTCCAAATCAAATATTATTATCATTCCTCCCAAACTAAATCAGCTTCCTGTAACTATTAAAACTTATTTAAATGACACTTTATTTCCGCAAACTTCAGCAGCGAATTATCTGGGAATTACAATAGACACTGACTTGAAATTTCACAATCATATTGTATTATTAGAACACAAAATATCGAGGACAATCGGAATCCTCTCTAAACTTCGCCATTTTTTGCCTCAAAGCGCCCTTCTCAAAATAAATTATGCCTTCATACACAGTCAACGTATGTATGGTCTACCAATCTGGGGCTCTACTTTTCCTTCTTACATTAATAAACTTAAATCCCTCCAAAATAAAGCTGTAAAAACGATCGGAGGTGGCTCTTCACTTGAAAGTCCACCTAAATTTTATAATTTTTCTCTATATTATAACTCAATGATCTTTTCAAGATGGAAGTAGCTAAAATAGTCCACTCTCACTTTACGAATAACCTTCCATCCAAATTATCCAGATTTTTTACACTAAAAAAAAACATCTCCTCACGTGCAACCAGAGCAACCGAATCGTCACGCAATACCTTATATATTCCCCGATATTCAACTATACGACTGCAACAATGCATTAAATATCAAGGAGTTAAAATTTGGAATAATATCCCACCAGAAATTCAAAATTTATCAGCAAGATTATTTAAAAACAAATACAAAAAATATCTATTACAAAATTATAATTTAAATTTACGCAGCGGTACTGCTTTGTTTTTGTTTCAAATAAGAAGCAATCTTAAATGAATTACTTTTCCTCGATTCAACTTGGGGGCTGCAGACTCGGAGACCGAAAGGTCAATTCGTTGCCTCCCTCCTGTCAAGAATTATTAATATTTAGAATGTCTCTAACTAATTTTCATCTTATACTTTTTTGACAGTGTAAATAAATTATTGATTGATTGATTGATTGATTTTGAAACATATGTTCAGGGGGGGGCTAATTTGTCAAAAATAAAACTAACAAATAAATGAAAACTTTGAAAAATGGTAAAAAATAAGCAATCAAATTTGATCGCAAGTGTAAAAATGCGAAACATTGGTGTCATCAACAAATATACTATAAATTGAGGAATAGGGGGGGGGGGCTATTCGGTATTAGTTAATTACCAATCATTTCTCTTAAATCGCTTTTCATTAGCCATCCCCCCCCAATTATTTTTCTCTATAAACTGTATACGAAATAAAATACTCCGTGTGAGTTTTATTGAGCTATTCGATTTTATAATTTAGCAGCATCTAAACAAGAGAACTAACATTTTACCATTAGCCACCTCCCAAATAGCCCATTTATGCCACCAGTTTAATCTTGTTTGCACTGCCAATTTCTAAGCCACGTTTTAAAAGCATTATTTTATAATCAAAATAGCTCTAAAATGAAGTTATTTTTGCAAAAAAATGCAAAATTTTCGAGCGCTCGGGGCCCCGCCCCCAGACCCCCCAAACAGCCCCCCTCTATTGCGAATTTCTGGCTACGCGCCTGAAACCAAAGCTTAATCTTGACTTTTAAAAAAGCAGCTAAAAAAATAGCGAATGAATATTCGTCATTCATTCTCGTTTTAGTCCAATTACTAACCAGTATAACCACTGCACAGTAGGCCTACGTAGATTTAACGTTTTGAAACCATCTGCGATCCGTGGATGCAAACACTTTTAAGTCTTTGGATGACATTAACATTTAGCTCAAAATAAACATTGTTTTTATGGCAATATTTTAGCACCAGTACCTACATTCTGTTCTTTCAATGGTCTATGGTTTGATTATATCGATTCCGCCGATTACGATCACAAATACGCACGCATGTAATCGATTTTCCATTGCGATTATTTCACCTTAAATCAACGATTACATGGCTTTGCCAAAATTTAAAAATACTTTTTTGTAACAGCACTTACGAAGTCGGAATCTATCCTGCATTTCTGCGGCAATCTACTCTCTGTTTTGCATTATCATAATGATTGTTATTAGGCTGTTATTAATAATTGCAATCATGCATGTCTTGCACATGCAGTCAGTTCTGCAGTTGGTCAATGGTACCACTCCCATAATACAGTTTATACACTTATATCATCATTCACGCTTTTGTTTGGTACTGGAAGCCTAGCCAATAGTAGTAGCCAGCCAAGGCTTGATTATTTGCAATTCGTAGATTACGATCATTTGCAATTCGTAGATTACGATTTCTGATTACGATTATATGAAAATTGCGTAATCGATTACAAATTAGTGATTGTAGATTACGATAATAATCGACATCATTTCTGCTATTGGTTAGGCTAACTAACTATCCTTGTCCACGTTCCTTGCTAACGCTGCCATGCTAGTCACTTTCATCGTACCACCAATGACAGATTATTCATGGGTGCATCATGGGCAGTATCGCAGTTCAACTCATCTAAGATCTAACACACTTTATACTTGCCTGATTAAAATTTTACTCGCAGCATTTCTCATCGCGCCTACTCATTTGATCGCGCGCTTGCTTTTTTTATCTTGCAGCTCTTTCGCTTTATCTTGTATAAAACTCGCGCTAATTACGCAACAAGTGTTACCAGCGCAAATTGGTTTGCACCGGTAGGATGAATGAATGGTGCAAGAAATTAACGATGAAAACCTTATGTTAACGTAAGTTAATGAACCATCATCGTTAAGTTAACGGGCATTTTAACGGAAGTTAATTTAGCCCGTTAACATGAAAAAACTTTTTAACGGATTAACGAGTTGATGAAAAAGTTAGCTTCGTTATTACCGGATTAACGATTAACGGACTTCTGCCCACCTATAGGCATAGTGATTAGCGGTGTCAAGAGGGGAAGTGAAACCGGGAAAAGAAGGGTCTTGGGAGGTGTTCTTTTTGCCCGAGGTGGCATTGAGGAGTCTGAAGACAGCACGAGGATCAGAACAGGGGTACAGATTAGACCAGGTGGCTTGCCAGGTTGCAGATTTGGCTCTAGAAATGACTGAGGACGCCCAACGAGAAGCATCTATGTATCTGAGGTGGCGAGCCTCAGACCGGTGTGCCTCGGAGCAGGTACTCCGCTGCTCTCGCACAGCAGATTCTGCTTCCTGGGACCACCAGGTTTTGGGGGAACGACCAAGGCTGCCAAAGGGGATAGAGGCCTTGGCAGCTTCGACTAAGAAAAAGGAAAAGGAGCGGGCAGTCTGGTGGATGTTGACTGCGTCAACATCAAGAGAGGGGAGATGCTCAACAATATATGATTGGTAAACATCCCAACGGGCCTTTTTGTAGTTAAATTTGGGGGGACGAGCGTTGGGATGACGAACTAGAGAGAGGGGGAGGACAACCTCTATGGGGAGATGGTCAGAGCCAAGTCCAGGGAGAGTGCGCCCCTCACAGTGGGAGCGAGAGACGCAGGATCTAACGAAATATCGGGGGATGAGCGACTCCCAGCGGAATAATGGAGGAGCGTGGGAGAGGCGAGGTGGTTCAGGATTTCCAGACCGGAGGAAGTGATCCAGCGAAACAGGTCATTTCCGGGCGGGTCCGGGGAGATGAGACTGTCCCAGGTTGGTTGGTGAGCATTGAAGTCTCCAAGGATAAAGGTGTCAGGGGAGTTTGGAAGGATGTCAGGAGAGAAGGTCCTGGTGTGAGAATCAGAAGGAGTGCTTCTGATAGGAAGGGAGTAGAGGTTAAGGAATTGTAAGGGGGAGTGGTTTGAAAAAAGAACTTTAGCACAGATGTAATCTAAGTAGAGAAAGGGGAAGAAAGAAAGGAGACAGAAACAGGAGAGAAGGCCAGGTCAGAGTAAATAAGAGTGAGGACACCACCACCAGTGTTATGACCTCTGGAGGAAACAGGGCCCTGTCTGGCGAATGTCTGATCCGTACGAAGAGTAGAATATTCAGGGATTTGAAACTTCTTGATTGCCGAAAGATGGGTTTCTTGGAGGAAAATAAGGTCATACTGATTGTTGGAAAGAAAGGCGATTAGTTCAGCACGACGTGAGGGGGAAAGACCGCCAGCATTCCATTTTAGAATTCTAAGGTTTTGAGGGGGGCATGGAGTTCGTTGAGGGTGTGACGGCGAGTTGTTGATTGGTTGTGTGCTTGTGGGTGGCGGTGGAGGTGTTGAAGGTAAAGTGAAAGCAGAAAGAGGGTAAATGTTGAGGAGGGGAGGGTGTAAAGGGAGAGGTAGAGATGAAACCATTATATCTGAACATGTTGGTGGGGGGGTGTGGGAGGGGGCGGAACTGGGACGCTTGCTGGTGGGTGGGAGAGGGAAGGTCTCCATTCAGACAAGCAGGGCAATTCCGATCCATGTTGGAGCCAGCCGCGCAGATTTTGCGAAAGTTAGCCCAGGTCAGGGAGGAGCAGGAGAAGTGCACCCACTTGAAACAGGTGGAGCACTTTAGTGAGTCCTTTCCTACCTCATGAGAGCGCAAGGAGCAGGAGTAACGTGGGGGGCCCTGAGGGGGATGCGGTTGATAAAAGCCAGCTGGTAGTGGCAGGAACCCTGGGGGAGGGGATGAAAGGAATGCAGGTGTCGTAACGAGGAAATTGGTCTGAGTAGGGGGGCCAGTTTGACTTTGGGGCAGCACGCCGGGCAAAGCCAACCCACTGCAGTGCCAGTTGCACAGATTGCGCGAAAGTCAGCACGGGTGAGGGAGGAGCAGCGGAAGTGTACCCACTTGAGGCAAGCAGTACAGTGAAGGAAGTCTCTGCCCACATCAAGGTGACAGATGGAGCAGGGGTAACTGGAGTGAGAATTGTTACGGATGGGGCCTGGGTTTGGATGGACATTGCCACTAATTAGGAACAAAGCCAGGATTAGGAGATGTTGAATGGGAGTTCGGTCAATTGGAAGAAGAGCCGCCCAGTTGTGACCGGTCAACGGGCAGCCCAGCAAACAAACAGTCCAAGACAATGGGGGTGACTTTTTGGTCGAGCCCCACGGCAGATCTGTTCTGTCTTTTCGACCCATCCCCATTGGGGAGGGGACTGCACCACCACGATGAGGCGGCAGGACGCTGGTGCACTACATACGCGTCGCAAACTAGATCGACCCTTTCTGGCACTTGCTGTCGCAAATGGTTAACAATCACCGCTTGTTAATATTTCTCTACAAACATAAACTGTTGAAAAGAATTGGGGAATATGGTTTGTTGATATGATGATACATTAAAGCGTTTTTGAAAAGGCCTTTACAATGGATGAATATTTGAGACAAGATGTTTAATCATGCAGAACAGAAGCATTTCATTAAAAATTTCAAAATTATTCATAAACGGGAGTACAAGCGTAACAAGACTGTGTTTTTTTATTAGTCCTAGACTAGACTTTGGCCTTCTTGTAGCTTAGCCTAACTGTTAAAACTGATATCGGCCTTTTTCTCTTTCTACAAGAGCTGACCTAATTACCAGTTTATTGTAGGTCAGGCTTTGTAGACCTGGCCTGCAATAAAGTTTGGTGTTTCGTTACAATATAGTGTAGTGTTTTTGTCACCAACGTCACTGCTTTTTCATATAGCTTACAATGCAAGCTTTTTAAGTCACATTTTTTTGCTCTTGTTTCAGCTATTTCAGTAAACAAAGTTTGAGTCGAGGACACAACGTTCGAGGCCAAGGACCACCTTTTCGAGGGCAGACCCTCTTGAGGCCAAAAGCGGGAGTGGTCGAGCCCAAGGACCAAGGACACAATTTTTCTAAATTATGGTAGGCAAATTTTCCGTAATTTTTGAACGCAAAAGTGTTTTAAGATAAGGCAATTCGTTAAGCTTTTGATGATAATTTAAAAATAGTAGGTTTTCAGAATAATAATGAATGCCATTTTGAAGTTTTACACTTTGGCAGCTGATATTGATTGTGTACCATAGGGGTATCGTGGAAATAAAACAAGGCCATAACCCTTGAATGGCAATATAGCTAAATTACAAACGTACAAATTGTCAATTTTGATGCCTTATTTGCATTAGTCAGGGCCCCAGGGCAAACGTTCACAGATTATGGATCTTGTCTTATTTCACAGTTTACTAAACGCAAACCAAATTGTTTGGTTTAAACGATTTCTTTTCACGGAATTTTTTAAAACATTATTATCTAAAAACTATTGCAAATGCTGTACCGGTAGCATTTTAACAACGTGTACACTAGTGTTTACAATCTAGTGCTTTTTTTCTTATATACTCGAGTTAAAAATGGCACTTTGACAATTAGACTGCATCGTCTCTGTTGTGTAGTGGTAGCGCACTAGTCTGGAACCTTACATAAGAGTTAGGGCTCTGGTCGCAATGCCAGCCTGAGATATCGCAAATCGACTTGCAAAAAAGCATACACTTTGTAATTATGCTACCAGGAATATTTGTAAACTCAAGTTTTTTGGCATTGAAAAAAGGGGTTCAGGGGCGTGGTTAAAGTCCCTATACCCCATGTTAAATAATAGTAGTGATTTTTTTTGAGAAAATAGCAATTTTTGTGACTTTAAAAAGCAATTTGAAAAGAAAATTTCGTAAATGTTAAATTAGAAAAACTTTAGTTTTCCCTCTGTTGCGAATATTGATACTTGGCTAGAGTACAACCTTCAATCTCTAGAATTGTCCACGTCGACTAAAACCAGAGAATCTTGAATCGCAAAAGCAGTGCACCAATCTTAAATCAAGAACTCTATTTAACATTGAAATACAAACTAACTCTCACTGAGCAAAACCTCTCCACTAAAACTTCTTACAATCGACCAATTCAGATCGTAAACCACCTAACTGGGACCGCCTAATTCAAGTTGCAAACTACCGGCTACAAAAGCCAACCACAGATACACAAACTCTGCAAAAGTGCCAACAAAACTAATATCTAAATTATCCCACTCTTGAAATATTAGAATGTAAAACGACTCGCCTATTTATACTACGGTAAAAGCTATCGAATATCCCAGAAAAATCCATGATACGTCACAATAGAAAAAGTATACAAACTTACGATGACAAATTGCAACATAATTATGACCTCACAAACTTCAAGTCTAAATATAGCAATTAAGAATGGTAAACAACCAAATAATTCGATAACTGTGGAAGATCGTAGAACATACTAGAAAACAATTATCTCGACTATCTTGAACATTTTAAAATAAAAAGGCGGCAAAACTAGTAAAGCAGTCATGTTCAAAATAAAAGCATGGCAAACAATCATATCTCAGGTTTTCAAAATTATTATATGTGACACCCACAATTTTGCAACTCTAATTTTAAGCCAATCTTTTTTTACATTTTATTTTATGACAAAACAAGACAAATTTATTTAGTCGCTAAATACTGTAACCATGATAATTGTAAAAAATGAACAACAAAAACATACTGATGTCAAAAATAATTATGGCAGTTTACTTTATAATTGCTTAGCATGCAACAAGGAAGTTGCGAATGGAACCTGCGGTCATCGAGTCAAGCAACCACCCTACACGTCAGAGTTGAAAATCACTAGTTTTGCCAGTAAATTTCAATTTGTGATAAAGAAAAATGTGACCGAATTTTTAACACTTGGGCGCGTCAAAGCAAGAACAGTCTTATGTCATTGAATGTTTCGATGATAAGAAAGGGCTCGAGAACATCGCGCTGCGAATCTAATTGCAGTACTGCGCTAGCAAAAATTCTGTATAATGCAGTTTGAATTTTCTGAAAGAAAATGACCTAATTTCTTGAGGCTTGGAATTCCAGACCTTAACTCCTTGATATTTAATGCAACTCTGCAATTTAGTTGCGCGGTAACGAGGAATGTTTAGATGCGTATTGTCAGTAGGTTGTCGTGTAGCTCGATTTGAATGTTCCGTGGATTTAAGAAAAAAATAGCGAAACGAAATTGGACTTCTGTTGTAAATAATGCTGTGATCAAGTTTACCAATTTCATATTTCCACAAATTAATTATCAATTAGTGATATTGTTGTTCTTACATCAATGCCTGCCAATCAATGATCGCGAACGTTTAGGCCACCAAAAGACACTTTGCTAAATTTAATAAAAGGTATTTAATTTCAAAAATAACCTGCGGATCCCAGAAGGGTTATATTAAGAAGGAAGGTATTGAAAATATTTTCCCCGGACCTCCTTCAAAGGGTCCACAATTGTCGAAGCGGAAAAATACTAACCCAATAATTTTTTCTAAACATGTCCAAATTTTTCGTGGGAGTTTCACCTCTTTATCTTATAATGACGTACATGGTGTAATAAATTTATTAAGTGCAGCGCGCATCTCTCCAGGTTTTTGAACAATTATTATGCTGTATTATATTTAAGTTTACACTTAATTTCTTAATAATTCTTCATGCAGCATTTTGATGATCCGATAGTTTGTTGCTTGGGATTCCTAGCGGCGACTTCCAACACACAAATTGTTCAATAGATGAGGTTTTGCCTCCTAGATATTATGCTGCAGACCGGTTAAAAACTGAAAACGTTTGCGGACCAACTTAAAAAACAACAAAAAACGCACAAATGTTTAGCAACAGAAATCTAAATGTTCTCCAATGGGGAACAACATCAAATTCAAATAGCCGCTGTTAATTGACGATCTATGTTGAAACAAAGCTAAATTATTACACTACTTTCTGTAAACTGACAATATTTCAATACTATATGTTAAAACCCATAGAATCAAATCTTTTTTTTCGCAAAACGCCCAAACCCAATTATTTCTTTTACGTTACAACTACAAGTACGTATTTAACCTGGAAAAATATACGGCATGGTAAAGAACTCTAAACGGACCGGTGGTTGCCGACTACAGCCCTAGACCGCTTGCCAGTGATTAGACTTGTTCTGACTTATCTCAAAACAAATTCATCACGCTCGATAATTTTCAGAACAAGTTGTCGTTTTCAAGGTACGTTTTGTTCGTTATATCGAGGTATACTAACATATTTACTGCAGTACAACATCAATATGCCATCCCTGGTAATAATGTATTACATTTCATTATCACTTACATACTTTCTTCTAAATTCACACTCAGAATTTGCTCAGACATGTTTTAGCATTAGCAATTCAAAATTGTTTGGTCGGGTCCCCGGATTCCTTGTTATGGCTCTGGATGGTTCTAGTGTTTTGCAGTTTTTACCGCGCACCGAAAGTGTTATATCAGCAGAAATAAAAACAGCAATGTTCTACAATGCTTCTCACCCCCTCATTCTCCCATTAGAGCTTTCACACAATGCCATCAAAAATAAGTTTCAGTATGACTTGCCTTAGTTGGTCATCACATTGTATTATTTTTCAAATAAGGAACGGAAACGAATTGACAGAGTAGAAGTTTATGTTTTCTTTTGTTTGGTTATTTTCCTTTTTAACCAATCAAAAAATGAGGTTGTTCTCGAGTGAGGACAGGAGGCTTGTAGGCTTCGAGGCCAAGGTCAAGAACTTAAAAATGTGTCTCAAGGACTTCATCTCTGTCAATAAACACATGATTTGAGACACGTTGAATAATCATCTGTCCGGTCTATCTTCGTATTTTCTTGCACTTGATCTTCAGCCAAAGTCTAGTCTAGGCCTAATGAAAAAAAAACAATCTTGTTTCGCTTGTACTCTTGTTTATGAATGAATTTGAAATTTTCAGTGAATGTTTCTCTTCTGCATGATTAAACATCATGTCTAAAATCTTCATCCACTGTAAAGGTCTTTTCTAAAAGGTCTTAATGTATCAGCATACCAATACAAAAATTTACAAACCATGTTCCTCAATTCTTTTCAACAGTTTATGTTTGTAGAAATATTAACAGTTAACCACTTGAAACAGTAAGTGCGAGAAAGGACTGATCTAGTTTACACCGCGGATGTAGTATATTTATTTTTGCACTCGTTTACATTTTTTTTGCACTGGAACGCAGTTTTGCATCGGTTAAAACATGCTTCAATCGCTGAGAAGTTTTGCGCACTTGCTTGGAGTTGCTGCGGAGTTCAAGAATATTTTGATTAATTTAAACTTTTCTGTTTTCATTTAACCATACTTCGATCAGTTTGCAGTTTCGTGTTTTCGTTTAAAAATATTTCGAACGGTTGAAAGGTTTAAGGTTTCGTTTGAAAACATTTCGATCAGTTTAAAGTTTTGTGTTTTCGTTTAAAGCTTTGTGCATTTGTTTGAAAATATTTCGATCGGTTTAAAGTCTTTGCACCTTTTTAAACTTTTGTGTACTCGTTCAAAAATATTTCGATCAGTTTAAAGTTTTGTGCACTCGTTTAAAAATAGTTTCAGGGATTGAGATTAATGTTTGTGGTTTGTACTTCTGGGCTTCCATATCATACGAAGCTTGTACTGTAATAATTATAAAGGTTTATAAAAGTACTTTTCTTTATATTTGCAAAAGAAATAACGTTTTGAACTCCTAATCAAAAGTTCAAATATTTTTGACGTTTTAGAAAGATATTGGTGAAGATGTATGCTTTAACGCTTTTGCCACTCATGATAGTTGTTATTTTGGCATTGCTGGCCTTACTGAAGAGCCTTGAAGTAGGCGAAACAGCTGACTAAGACATGCCATTGAAAATTATTTCGTACTAGTATACCTCTTGTAATTTTGTGATTACTTAATATTTTCCATTAAAAAATTGCAAACATTTTAATAGTCTGTTATGTTCCGATTAATTTGCAATTCTTTACCTTTCTATGCTGATGTTTATACCTGCAGTCCTAACTATGCTGACGAGGAATAAAAGTGGACAGGCGATTCCGACACAGTTTGTCTAAATCTGTAAATCAAAAGTTTGATTCTGCCTCTAAGACCTTGGATATTGTGTACAGCTTATCATTAATTTATTAGTACACTGTCCTTAATAAAATTGATTACTAACTAATGTTACTTTTCAGTCAATCTGAACCATGAGATGAAATTGTTTTCAATTGTTTCTGGGAAAGGGAGGTCCTTTGTACGGCCTTAATGCAACCTTTTACGAGTGTTACAGTAGTACTGTTTATAACTTTTTGAAGCATACAAAATTTTGATGAAACGCAACATAATATCAGTTACTCGTTTCACTATTTTAGAAATCCACATCCTATAACTATGAAATCTATGTAATGGGACTTGCCATGATGGTGTTTCCATTTCTTCCAGCCTCCAATGTATTTTTTTCCGTTGGTTTTGTCGTTGCTGAAAGAGTTCTCTATCTTCCAAGTGCTGGCTTCATTATCCTTCTGGTTCATTTCTGGAATGAAGGTAACTTTATCAGTAAATCTGAAGCAAAAGCAGCCAAACTATGAGGATTTATCAATAAATTTACAACTTAAAGCCAATGCCTTTTAGTAAAAAATTAAAGCCAACACACTAGCACACTGTCGTCAGTTTTCAAACATTTTCCACATTTACTTATACAGTACTATCTTCAGTGAACTATGATGCTATAAATCGCATCAGGCTGGAATCTAGTAGAGCAATTTGTAACATCATAACGCTCTGAAACCTTTGAGAAATGATTGCGAGTAGGCTGACTTTAATTTTTTTACTGATGATGTAAATTTGTATTACTGTTTTTTGCTAATTCACGATTATGCAATTTTGAAAATTGCAAACGACTACTCTTGTCGTCTTGAATATACATCAACGATAGACAAGGAGTTAATGACTTACCTTTAAATCTTATGCCAACAGAACTGTGGACACAATGGTCAAATTTTCGAAATTTAAGGGTTTCATGAACTTCCTCATTCCTTTTGTGAAAAATGCTGGAGAATGTTTTCCTAAAAGACGTTCGTCTAAATGTTCTGCATTCGTAATAATGAGTAGAAAGTGGAATCTGCTCAGAATTGAGAATTATTTCCTGTCTCATATCCAACACGAAGTCGACTAATTTCGTATAATTCAGTCAAATCTAAAATCACACGTTTTAATTTTCTTATCGGCAGGAATTCAACTGTATCCTTCGTATCAACGGTTTTTGCACATTTTTATGACTGGAATTATTCTTTTCTATTTCATACAAACACTAAACAGAAGTTATGCTTGGACTAGTAAGAAAAGATTGTTCAGGTATTAAGTGAAATATTGAAATATTACCTACCGGTATGTAGAAAATTGTGGGCCAAATTAGACGATCAAGTTTTTTCTGCTCGAACACTTGAAGCAGCTTTGATGCAACTTTTACTCTCTGTAAATGGTCTTGCAAGAATGTTGTGCAAAGATTGCAGAAACGTTGTATTAGCGTTTTCTTGCAATATTTTAGTGCTTTTGTTTCTTGTGAGATTTTAGAAAACTTGCATTAATATTGAAATAAACTTCGGCCGTGTTTTAAACTTTCTGCAACTAATTTGCTTCTCGTGCCTAGGTCACAAATGATTTAACAGTTACCAGTACTACTAACAGGCATTTTTTTACTTTGTTTTTTTGTCCTGTTTCAGGTCACGTTGAAGTAGAAGGAAAAAAAATTAAGACCAACAAAGCTTGATGTCTATTGTGTTCGATCCCTGGGGTATCATATCTACTGGAAATATTCGTGGTTTAGATGTGCTGCAGGCTGCTGACAAGAGATTTAAAAGCTTGAAACAGCGTTGTCTGGGTCTGCGTAGCAATGCTGCCCCAGGCTCTTTTCTAAAAATTACTAGATTTCACAAAAAAATGGCTAGATCATAAAAAAAAATCTTTAGATTGAAAAAGTTTGCAAACGTTTTGAAATGGTTTTCTATTTACCATCTTTTTAAGAGTAAGTCATTTTGAGGCTGCCAAATCTTTTTCCAATTTACTGTACGTTTGATTTCTTTTCAGAAGAATTGCAGCAAAATGAATTTTTCGATGACGATCACTAAAACAGCAAAAGATTGGGGCCCAGATGACAGAAACTTCCTCACTCGCATTAATAACGAGAAATTTTTAAGAGGCGCTCCCAAACGAAATATTCGCAAGAGATAAGAGGTTACTTTTGCACGTGCATCTAAAGCTCTTAGAGCTCGGAAACGTAATTTTCGCTCGCTAAGGTGCTTGGATCGATTGCATGATATAACTCGCGTAAAAAACGTCACATTTTTCACGCCAACTTTACGAAGATTTCGAAGCACTTGTTAGGGCCTGTCTACACTGTGCGTAAAATTGTGAGCTTACGAGCGTAACCTTAGTTTGTTTTAAAGAAAAATTCGTAAGCCCAGGCGTACCACCTTACCGGCGTTGCACCTTATAAGAGTAAAATTGCCAGTGAAAGAAATTCGCTAAAAGAGCAAATTTTTCCAGCTGGTATGCTCGTAAGCTCACGATTCGCGTGAAATTTCAAAAACTGGTTTGCCAGGTCTCGAGGTAGGTCAAAATTAGGTTCAAAAGTTTTGCTGAAATAAAGTTGATTTTCAAAAGTATGCGTGTTGGTTTGAAATAGCCTAATTTAACATGAAAATGGTCAATATGCTGCTCTATAAGGAAAAACTTGCGAAAAAAGAAGGCCAGGTCGATAGGCCTAAAAGTGAATTATGATGAATTATGAATTGTTTGTTGTTATGTAACATTTGACCAGCCTAGTCCAAGTACAGAAGTTTGAAAATTAAAACTGATGTGTGGTGTGGCAATGTAGATCACAGTCCAGACCAGGGGGACTTGCCTAGGCCAAAACCAGTACCAGTAGACCTACCAGTATGGTACGGTAGGTTTACGTCTGGTGGTACCTGTACCTAACGTGTATTATACATCTTTGTTGAAGTAAACTGGTAATCCTAGCCTGGTAGCTGCTGTAGGCTAGTTTACTTCAAAAGTTTTAACCTACTGGAGCAGGTGCATTGATGCTGTATAACAGATACCAGTAAGCAAGCAACTTAGTAGCACTAAACCTAGCCTACTGTCAGAAAATACGCAAATATAAATCAGTCTTAGTCAGCCAATAAAATTATTCAGCCAATAAAATCTAGGCTCTGATTTTTATTTCAATGAAACTCAAAACTATCAGAGCGTTTCGTATCAGTTAACCTACGGTAACAAAAGCAGAATTAACCCTTTCACCTCTGAATTATGATTTTTTTGTTATATTGTTGTAAAATTTTAAGTTAGTACTAAAGAGTGACCCATTAATTGATTCCATTGCAAAAATTGAATCAAATACTATTTTGGGGACTTTTTTGGGGGATGGGATCCACAGTTCCCGTCAGGGCTTAAGGGGCTAAAAATTTTAAAAAACAAACTTTTATAAAATAGTGCATAATCTTGTTTTTGATATATTCAATTTGCAAAAAGGACATTTTATATGATTTGGTGCACAACACAAAGCATGTTAGCAAGAGATAGGTTAAAAAATTTTTGGCAAAACATTGAAATTTTGAATCACTTATCTGCAGAAAAATACGCAACTCAGTCTCACGACGCACTTGAATAGAAAAACTGCTTTGAAAAATTTTGGCATGCAATTGCAATAACTCTCAATTTTGACATTAGTTGAAATTATGATAAAATAAGTTTGAAAGAATTCAGAAAAAAGCTGTTCAAAGGCAAAGTATTGCAGCTATGTATGGTATTTCACAAAGCAGTTTTTAGACTTGTTACAACACAAATGCACATCACAATGACTACAAATAGAAAGCGGTCTCGATTCAATGCCCTCATTTAAGCAAACTTCACATCTGCCCTTTTTATCCGCAAACTTGGGCCAGTGCACTCCAGTGTTGGTCAACCTGACAGAAGACGGAACCGAATAAGCAACTTTTCTTCGCTTGGGGGCACCAGGAGTTTTCCGCAGTTTGCCATAACAAAGAAGTCCTCGTCCTAACTCCCTTCTAAACTCCAGCAGTGTAATAGGAGTTTCCTCCGAAAAAAGATTGTGGGCATTTACTACTGCCATGTCTAGGAGCCCAAAAAACAGTCTATGCCACCACTTCAAACTTTTTCGATTTACGCCGTAAAGCTGTCGGAGCATATCGTGTTTGTCGACACCACCCATATTTGCGTTGTAGTCTTTCACGACACTAGGGCATGCAACAGTGCATTTGGAGCCATCTTTCTTTTTTCTTTTAACTGTGGTGGCATCAATTTTGTGATAATTTGAAATGAAATGCACTGGACGATTATCACGCCATTTGTACACGGACACACCAGTGGTAGAGCACCGATAATCAAAATCACCTCGCTTTAGATTTTTGTCAGGTGCAAGAGTCGGAAAGTCTTTTCTGGTTGATCTAAAAGTTCCACAAGCCAGAATTTTTTCCTTTTGCAATGCCTCCATCAATGGGATTGATGAAAAGAAATTATCAAAGGTTACTTTGTGATTTCTTCCAGACAAGCCCAGCTGACTTGTTAGATCCATCACTACTTGGCCTCCTAGACCAAAATCTTTCAGAGTGTTTGCATTTGAATTTTTTTTTCCAGTATAAATGTCAAAACAATAGACATAGCTATCATTGTCAGCCAAACACCATAACTTGTAACCTCTCTTGATTGGTTTCATTGGGTTATATTGTTTTTGGGGAACTTCTTCCTTTGAAACGAATCATTGACTCATCAATGCTGAGATGTTCAGCTGGGATTTTATTGTTTTGACAAAGAACATTCATCCTTTCTACCACGGGTTTCAGTTTCCACAGTTTTTCTTTGTTACTGGGGCCAATTTTTGAATTATCGTTCAGATGAAGTTTCCCTAAAATAAACGTGAAGCGATCTCTGGTCATGGCATTTTGTATTGACTTCACTCCCATGTCATCGGAAGTCATCCAATAATGACGTATGGCAGGTAATCGATGGTATGCCATGATGATATTAATTCCAAAAAATACCATAATTTCTTCTTTGGTGACATTTCCAACCTTTCCTTTTTGAGTGCAATACAAATTTGTTTCAAAGTGAATTCTAGTTATCATTTCTTCATCAAAAAATTTTAAAAAAGCATCGAGTGGTGAATTTATCGAATTGATGATAGAATTTGGATATGGATCAAATTGACTGTCTGGCACAGCTTCATGCTTTTTCTTCCATCGTCGGCGAGATGATGGTATACTGGTATTGGCTCTTGGGACAGTGGTTGTAACATCAGAGCCATCATCATCATCATCCTCCTGAACTGTACAAATACTTGCTGAAGACTCATTATTCCCAGATGCTGGGGTACTACATCCAGCAACTTCTTGGTCAGCATCATTTTCAGCTCTGGTAATGGGGTCAGGTCGAGAAATCAATACATTGCCTTCATGGTCTTCTTGATCAAAATCTTCATCTATGTCAGTGTCATCATCATAGTCTGATGGAATTTCTTCCACAAGAGAGAGTGCAGACACAGCATCAAAACTTTCTTTTCCAGGAAACATGTAGCAAAGAAAATTAATGGACTAGCAAATAAAAATTAACCAAAGTAGTAAAAACTTTCGAAAGAAAATACTTTCATTCATTATTGACAATAATAACTAGGGCCTCCACTACTAGTACCAGTAGGATGCAAAGCATGGGGTAGAAATTGGAGAAATTACCTATGTAATTGTAATTATATTTTATTCACCAAGTTGTCTTGGCCAGGAGGCAACAAAGAGACCTTTTAGTCTTTGAATACATGCAGGTCTAATGAAATGAGAATTAGAATGTTAAGAAAGAAAGTGGGTACAGCCTGGTAACCTACCTGCTAACACAAACAAACAAACAAAACCACTGCTGAGGAAGAGAGTTGCTAGCAACACTAGCCTATCACGCTCTTTTACTTCAACTTGTTTTTGTTTGTAATATGCGGTAACAAGTAGAAATATTTACCGGTATGAACTATCCGTACTTACATTTACAGTAGCCTACGCAAGGTCCAGGGTCTGCTGGTAGGCCTAACCCATAATAATTGTAAAAGCTGCTTTACTACCTTATTTTATCCAGTAAGAAGTAAATTTAGTCCATAATACTAATCCTAAAAAAGTTCATCTTCAAGCCACTTCTTTTTACTGACCCAACTTTTCCTAACCAATACAAGCATGGAAAATTAACCTAAACTTGCCAATTGCCAATATTTTTTTGTGAAAACTTCACACTGGTTCAAATAATTACTTTTTCAACATTTTGAAAAGGTTTTTATGCAAACCACACTACTAAAAAATCAGCTGGCTATTTTGAGTTTTTGACACGGCGAAACATGCCAGAGCCCTGACGGGAATTAGAATTCCCATTGGCTTAGCGGCCATTTACCCCCACAAAGGCTAATAAATTGAGCCAAAATTGCCCATCAAAATTTTTCAGTAGAATTTCTCTATCATTTAGAAGTAAACATTTTTTATCAAAAAAGTTACTTTTTGAAAAAGTCATGGTTGAAAAATCCAATATTTTTTTCAATGAAAAAACTAGTCTAGTCATCATTTTAGCCCAAAATAACAAAAATAAATAAAAACAATAGAGCATAGATGAATACGGAGCAGTTAGATTGCAGGTACCCAAAGACCACAACAAGGTTTAAAACTCATTTGCACTGTTTATTGTTATGCAATAGCAAAATTGCTACCCGGGATCTACAGTTCCCGTCAGGGCTGAAAGGGGAATGCAATAATCTTGGCGTACCCCGGTACTAGCCAACTTATATGATGGGCTGTGCAGTGCAGCTATATAGGCAAGTGAAATTATTCTATTTAAAGATGTCCGCACTCATTATTTAGCAACTATCAGGTTTTATTTAGACTTTTACAAATAGTTGAGTTGAATTACAGACTTTGTCAAGCCAACAGATTTGGCCTACTGTCTGTGTCAATAAGATAGTGAAATCAAAAGTTTTTATATTTTGTAATTGCAATTCAGAATTGTAAATTAAGACTCTATTAACAAGGTTTTATTGTAGTGAACAAATAGTAACTGTGAGTACTTGATAACTAGAATTTAACACATTTATCAATGATATGGTACTTTTGGTCCTGACTTAAAGAGACTTATCGATGAACTTATAAAGCAATGCTGATCTTTATTGCTCAAATATTTCAGGATGATGACCAATCTAACAGTGGCATTGTCAGGTTTTCAAGGTTAGTTATGTGTATTCCTAGATTGACAATCTTTACCAACTCTTTGAGCTTTTATTTAAAAAAAAAAACTTTAGGCGTTTTCATAATGAAAATAAAAAAAACAGACTTGGAAGTTTTATCTAAATTATTTGCTTTCATTTAAAATAGTCATTTAAAATTAGCAGTGGGCCAAAGATTATTTGTCACTTTTAAAGTTTTTTTCTAATATGATGACGTGACAAGAAAGTATTCACATCACTGCAACTTAAATGCACAATTTCAAGTTTCTTGTAACATAAGAGTAGCATTGCTTGTTTTTTTTTAGGTGCAACTAAGATTTTAAAGTGTCATATTTTTCAAACCATAAGGTGCACCTATAATACTTAAGGTTTTTAAGAAATCCAACTTGTGCCTTATATTCTGATGCATTTAATATGCACTTCTGGTTATGCTCTCTTATAGCCAGTTGATCAAGCGGAAATGCATTCGTCTCTGGAGTGGAAGTCTGAGATTTAAATCAACCTGGTCAAATCGAACACAGTGTTGCCAGCAACTTTTTATCACTGCAATATTTCATTGAAGGCAGCTTTGTTGCTCGGGTGCAATGATGCTGTAATGGGCCCTGCCAACCCTTCATGTGCTTCAACGTATTACAGCATGTATAATGAAAGATTTGATTCCGTTCATGATTTGATTCAGAGTTAAACCATTTAGATTTTTTAGAAGTTTTTTAGGGTTTAATAAATTTAATGTAATGTAGTGCACCTTATAGTTTGGTGCACTTTGCGCCAAAAAACAAAAGCTATAGAAGCCATTTGGTGCATTTTATGCTAGAAAATAATAATTCTAGAAGCCATTTATCGATACTCTGACAGTGCTTCTAATAACAGCTATATGTTCCAGTTTGCTGCGCCCTATGGTATAAAAACTACTGCAGTAATATCTTTGCTAAAATTAGTTTTGGTAGAATAAATTATTCTTTGTTTAGTGTTTAAAACAAGTCGTTTTTTTTTTCTTTAATTTATCCTAATTTCATTTGATAGCTTTGTTCTGTAATGCAGTACCGGTATTTTCTTTAGATTTTAATGTGACCAGTTTGATGCAAGAAGATTTGACGCAGCAGCAATATGGTTAGGGTTTTGTGTCAAACATCGTTCGGTTCTGGTTAAGAATAAGATTAAAATTGGCCACGTTAATCGTCTTGTGTCAACTGGTTGCCTTTAAAAATTTTGGACTCTTCTCTGAGTGCAAGTGTTTTATGCATATTGGTACATTTTTTGATATGTCTACTGCTAATAGCGGTTTTGAAAACTTTGCAGAGTTTTGAACTTCTTGTGGTAGGAGTAAGTATTAATTATTTTACTGCAGGTCCTCCAAAGTGTAGAAGATGATTGAAAAATTATTGGAACTGCAAGAGTGAAAAGCAGAAGTAAAGCCATCAAGTTCCATTAATGTTTGTTGTGTATTTCTTCAACATGCCTCATGGTCATCACACCCTACCAAAAACTGTTCATGATTTGGGTTAAGCACTGTTGGTTAAACATATGACATTTTCTCCTTCAGTGAAAAGAGTGAAAAGCAGAAGAAAAGCCATCAAGTTCCATTAATGTTTGTTTTGTATGTCTTCAACATGCTTCATGGTCAACACACCGTAACGAAAATTGCTCATGGTATGGGTTAAGTGCTGTTGGCTAAACTTGTGACATTTTCTACTTTTCCCACCATGAAATCAAACAAGATGTTGATGATTATTAATGCATCATAGAGTTGCTGCTTGGCTTTTCCAGGAGTGAGGCATTACTCATTTCCAAGTTTTATAATCGAAATGTAGGTGATGTATAAAAAAATACCTGTATTCTGAGACTGATTTGACATTGACATCATTTTAATTCTTTGGATATTTTTTTCTTATTTTCATTTCGTTTTCAAGGTTTAAACCACATTTATTAAAGGCGATGAATCATCCAGCCAATTTTGATGGTTTACAATAGCTAAAATTGAACTATAATTTTTGATATTTTCTGTTTTAATTTTGGGGCTACGGTTGCAAAGATATTCAGCAAATACGAAAAGATATCCCCCGAAAAAAGTTTTTGGAAACTCTGAGTTTTGTTCTTCCCGCCAAAACCACAGTAGGCCTAGTAGTTTAGAGAACTGTGATTTTGGCGGGAAGAACAAAACTCAGAGTTTCCAAAAACTTTTTTCGGGGGATATCTTTTTGTATTTGTTGAATATCTTTGCAACCGCACCTCAAAATTGAAACAAAAAATATCAAAAATTATAGTTCAATTTTAGCTATTGTAAACCACCAGAATTGGCTGGATGATTCACCGCCTTTAAATTTTAAAGCAAATTTGTCTAGCATCGCTTTTATAACTCATTATGAGTTATAACTATTAGCATAACATTTGAACTTTTCAGCAATTTAATTTTGTATTCAATTCAAAATTGCTTTGCTTAGTCACAAATTGCTTTGCTCCTACGAATTTAAAAGCTTGAATCAGCTCTAGTTTTGATTTAGCTAGTGCTAGATATAGCTTGCTTGTCAATGCTGATAATAATTGGGTTTAAAATCTAATTAGCTTTAGCTATGCTAATAGATCATCTAATACTACAATCTGTGTTGGCATGCATCACTCAACGTATGAAATTCGTTGCCACTATCTCACATAAAATATGAAATTGAAAGTTTGTTTCTTTTTAAGAATTGTATGAGAGCATAAACCTTTATTTTAATTTAGCCTTTGAGGATGTTGCCACTGCTTAATTCCTTAATTTGAAGCTTATTATTGTAGCCATTATACGTCTGTTGTGTGTCACTGTGTATTGAGTATATTTCTTTAAAGCTGCTTTGTTTCTAGTTCAAGGGGGATATAAATTGTTTATTATTATCACGACTTAATACGTTGGTGTGTTGCAACCTATTTTTGCCGTTTTATTGTTAGCAAAAATCTTATGATGAACTTCCCTACAAGTTTTGATTAAACCAATGAGACAGATTTTTCTTTAAGCAAAACTCTTGTGATGAAGTTTCCTGCAAGTTTTGTTTCAACCTCTGAGGTAGCTTATGTTTTACACTTATTGATGCATCAATAGTAATATGTGCTTGTAATATGTGTTGATATCTATGTGAAGCGATAAGCAGATAAAGCCTCCCTCACTCCCTTCGAAGCATTACAATCGTAAGAGATGCCCGATGTGTTACTTTCTGAAATATTAACTGTTTTACCCTTAGAATTTTGCACTTTTGCTTGCAATAAATTTAGTTTATTGAGTTTTTGAAAATATTGAATACAGTTGTATCACAAAAGTTGCAACATCTGTCTTATTGAGAGAATACAAAAGCTCCAACTCACAGTACAGTAAACTTATTGAATGTTTTAGTCGCACAATCAGTTTTCTGCAATCTCAGTGGTAATAATATTACTGCAGCATAGGGTAATTGAAATTTTTTAGCTACCATAATTCACCCTATTTTTGCTTTATGTTTTATAGAAAGCGCAATTAGCTGGACATCTGTGAGATTTCTCTCAATCTTTGGCTAAAGCTAGGGTAAGCAGTCCTCCGAATAAGTTTAGGTTTAGTAGGTGATGGATTAAATCCAAAACTTTTAGTATCAAAATCTTTTGCGTTACTGTGATACAAAACTACCAGAGTGCTAGAGCAAAAAGCGTTCAGTAGAAGCCTTTGTGTGAAACAAAAAAGATGAATACTGCAATAAGCATACAACAAAAATTTTAGTTATGAAATCAAGAGTTATAACGCAATTGAATCTGATTGATTTCAAGCAGTTAACACAAACCGCTTGGGGGAGGAGTCAACATAATAATGATAAAATGTGTGTTGTTTTTGCAGAAGGGATCAAATGCGGAAAAGATTGTAGTTGCATATGATATTGCATCACTTATTTACGCATTATACGCAGTCAAACCGTTTGACAATTCGAGAGGATAACCTATACCTGCATGCTTCGCATCATGCACCGTCTATTGTGTATCTAGGGATGGACTGGATAAAGTTTATATAAACGTTAATATGGTATAGGCAAAAGAGACTCAAAATTTTGCTTAGACAGAATGTGACAGTTGAATAAAGAGCTAATAGCTCGAAACAACGCTGTTCTGTGTAACTGAAAAACAGTTGAAAGCTGAAAACAAAATGTACCCTGAAAAAAATTACGACCAGATCTTTCCACCGAGTCACCCTCCACTAAGAGGAATTTAAAAGAGAAATACCGAACCTTTGAAACCAGCCCCTGGTGCCCATCAGTGGTCTTTAATTTTTTTAATTTCGTTGTATTCACCAAGTTGCTTTGGCCAGGAGACAGCACAGGAACCTTTCAATCTTCGAGTTAAGCTGCCACGTCTTGTCCACCTGTCTACCACAGCAGAGGTGGAGTCGAGGACACTAGGCTCGAGGCCAAGGACACAAAAAAATCCGAGGCCAAGGACAGCCCTTCCGAGGACAGACCCTCTCAAGGCCAAGGACAGGAATGCTCGAGGCCAAGGCCAAGGACCAAGGACACAAGAGCAAGTGTTCTTCAAAAAAAAGCTCTTCACAAAAATCTCTCAGGCGATCTCAAAAACAAAACAAAACAGGTCTTCAAAAAAAATTTTCAGGCGTTCTCCAATACAAAACGCCTTCTAAAATTTTTTTTCAGGCGTCCTACAAAATTTCAACAATTCAAAAAAAAGTGCTGTCCTCGAGCCGAGGACAGAGCAATTTTCGAGGACTTGAGGCTTCGAGGCCAAGGCCAAGAACTTCAAAATGTGTCCTCAAGGACGTCCTCGAGGCCAAGGACGTCCTCGAGGACTCCACCTCTGTACCACACACTGTGGAGTCTTCACTCTGTCCCTTTGTATTGCTGAACGCCAAGCTAGGAATCGAACCCAGATCTGGCGTTTCAGTAACAGACGCTTGACCTCTGATTGGTGCAAATAATTTTTTTTTTCTTCATCCAACGAAAACTTCCCTACCTAATAGCCACCACAACACTCTTGATTGGCCATACGTTATGTTTTTTTGTGACAAAGGTAAAAAAAATTCACGTTTACATTATCAAAAAGACAATATTGCTTCTCGTGATGCATAATCTGACCCAAATTTAACCGATACAACAAAGAATTGTAATAAATCTGTGATTTCCATCATCCAATTCAGCACAATACTATAGCCACCCACAGAATACATTGTTAAGCCGTTACGTTCGTACGCGCCGTTTTGTATAGAGCAGACACCTTCGACGTAGGTGCGTAAAAAATTTTGCAATTTTATATGCACAGTGTAGACTAGGATGAGTAAAAAAAAACTCTTTTTGATTTTGAAAGTCTCAGTTGTTTAAAGGGTGCCTTTTGAAGTAAAAAAATCTCAAAAAAAATTATTAAATTTTATTGATATTTAATGGGTGCTCAACCCCCCAATTTTGACGCACCCCCCCGAAATAAAAAAAAATGCTCTATCTTGTGAACCAATTGATCTAGAGACTTCATTCAACAACCAAAAGATGCAGAAATGATATAGTTTTCTATCAATGTTTCATACATTTTGTTACCGTATCTAGTCAAATTTTTGAGTTATATAAAAAAAAAATTTTTCGATCAAAAATGATACAATAGTCACTACGTTGCAATACTTAAAAGACTTCACATAACGTGTTTCAGAAAAATTGATGTTTCAGAAATAAATTTAGCGCATTAGAACTAATCTTGCAATGCATCATCAACCATTTTAATGGTAAAGCACGTCATCTGTATGCACTATAGAAGAGCTGGGCACCCGCTACTTGAAAAGTAGCGCCGCTGCCGCTATTTGCCAAAAAAAGCAGCATCGCTGCCGCTTGTCGTTACTGAAATAAAAGAGTAGCGCTGCTGCCGCTAATTGCATACAAAACAGCGGCCACTGCCGCTACTTTAGAAAAATATCTAGCAAAAAGAACGATGGCATTCGAATACGGTACCCAATAGTGAATTTTCAACTTTATTTGCGAAAGTTACAATTAGGGTTTTAAAGTACTGGTACAGGTTAAAATCGGCATTGGCAGGATTAAACGGCAAACAAGTAAGCAAATCGCAATTCAATGGATTGTTGGCATGCTCCTTTCAAAAAAACAAGCATTTCAAAACGCTGCTTGGTCAAAGCATCGATTTAGAAACTACTTTAAGAAGTTACCCTTGGAATTTAACTAGGAAGTTAAATTTCTTGTCGCATTTTCTGCATAAATAAAAGGCAGTAAGAAATAGTTTAAATCACTTAAATAAGGTAAGGTTTTAACACGATGGCATACAGTACAGCAGCTTCTGTACACTTCTGTCCCGGCTCTTATAGCTCTGAAGTAGTCAGTGTTTTTATCACACGCTCGGCCCTCAACCACCAAAATAATTCCTCGTGAAGAAATACGACAGAAAAATTTATCTATCGACCGAGTTACAAACATCTCTGGGAATTTTGTAGAAATGGTAGGTGATTAACATCCTTGCGGTGATTTTATCCAACTTTGATAAAAGAGCAGACTGAGCGGTTAAGAACTGGTGTTTATGAGCTTGGAGGAGTTACGTTCGTAGTAATGACATATTCTAAAGCGCGAGCAACATGCTATTCGCTGCTATATACAATAGATACTTGCTAAGTAAATGATTCACACTGCGATTCACGTTACACGTATTTTTTCGACGAATATAACTCCATAACTAAATTATCTTTCAAACTTATTTATTACCGGGTTCGATTTATTAGCTCAATTCTCAGGGCACTATAAATTTAATTCTCAGTATTACTGTTCACTGTTGTAGCAAAATTTCTTTTGCTGTGCATTGATGTATGTGCACTGTCCTTCTTGCAGTGCACGAACTGTGGTCTGTGACCAGATAGCCAACAAATCATTTGTCCTACTAACGCCAGCATTTTGGGTGAATATCGCAAAAAAATCATCTTTGCGATTTGCAAGTCAGGCCCGGCTCCAGGATAGCGTCATTGGGGGGCATAAACAAATTGGGGGGGTACGAAAACTTTAATACTTCGATTCCGAGAGCGTGGACCAAAACACAAAGGTATTCATTTCGAAATATGCGCGGATTTTCACGAATTTTGGGATGAAGAGAAAAAAAAGCTCTTCAATTCAAAAAATGCGCGAATTTCTACGAATTCCGCGATAAACCACAAAAAATGGGTCTTTATTACAAAATCTGCGAAAAAACAGTTCTTGCTCACAAATTCCAGGGTGATAACCAGTATCTTGGGAGTTTCAGGCCTCGAACTGCATTCCAGTGGCACCGAGCCTGTTACTTTCGTTGGGGCACAATCCTCGCTTGGGGAGCACAATTCTCGTTTGGGGGAGGGCACAAGCAGTGATTTGGGGGGGGACGGCCTCGGATTGCCCCCCGTGGCGTCGGGCCTGCTCCAAGTTTACAGCAATTTATTGTACTGTAACAGCCGCATTTTCGTTAAAGAGATACTGCTCGAAATCGGTATTATTGAAAAAGTGAGAAGTGTTTGAGGCAATAAAGAGGTGCCCCAAACCTTTTTCCACAATTTCCTTTATTTGCGAAAATACGATATAATTCGTTTGATTCCGCACGATTGTCAACCCTGCATTCGTAATTTTGTGACATTACAAAAGGCATAAATTTGCAAAATTTTTTGCAAACTAACAAACGTGATTACCAACTAGTAGCAGTGAGTAGCCTAGCTATCACCAAATTTGAAAACTTATGATTACTTTTGATCATTTCTACTGTTTTGGAGTTGTTGTTTGGTATATAGCCAACAACAGAACTTTTTAAATCAAAGTTATCAGAAGTTGCATTATAGACCTAGAGCCACAAGCATAATTAATACCGAATTATTGCATGTTTTTCTAATTTAATAATTTTTTATTTTTATATCTGGCTCTGATTTTTAACGAAAACGTGCTCATTATCCTATTTGTGCCGAAAGTAGAAATACTTTCAGCTTTGATCTTAAAACTTATGTGCGGCATAATTTAGACCTAAATATCTCATTAAAATTTATTTTTTTGAAATTGGGTGTCTACTTTTTGAGATAAATGCCGTCCTACATTTAGGACGCTAGGCAAATCCGTTATCAAAAATTCGTAAATTGCGCGTGCGCACAAAGCGCTTGACTGCAATGCGATACAATTACGGCATTTCCATTAGTCGTTTCTTTCAAGGTAAAAAGTATGCTGATAGCATAGAATTACAAAACAAGCTTGTAATATTTTGTTTTATTGAAGTTTTGATTGCACTAAACGACAAAATCCTAAGCAACAGCATGACTAAAATAACCTACAGTCTTTACCGAATGTGATATTCTTTGAAGCATTTTACATGAAGTCCAATATCACATTTTTCACATCTTGTAGTGGTTTTTGCATGGCAATGAGCGCAGCGGGTTTGCTTGACTTGAGGTACAACCTAGTGGTTATTACCATCATAACGAATATTAGATAGAGTTTGTTGAGGTCTCCCTCGCAGTCCTTTATGAGGCGGCTTGGCATGCTGAGACAAGTAAGTCTTGGCAATATATCTTCGAAAGTGTAGTAAATCCATCGGATTTTCATCCCAAATTTTTTGCAATCGCCATGCATTGTTGATGGAAATATCAAACATACAGGAAACCAGGCAAAATACCACTTTTTACCTCGCATTGCAATTCGATAGTTTGAAATATTCTGGTCCATTCTGTCAACGCCTCCCATATTTTCGTTATAGAGCTTGACGAAGTATGGCTGTTCAATTTGCACACGCTTCTTTTTAGAGGATGAATACCGAGAAGCGCTAGAAATGGGGTGAACTCCCGCCGCATTTCAGCACAAATTTTCCACACTATTGTCATTCCATTTGCAAACAATTACACCATGGTTCGTATCGGTTTTGAAATCGTAGTTGCCTCTTCCTTGTTTTTTCAAAGCATCGTTAGAAATCAGCGGGCATTTTTCGGTTCTATTTTCACGAATTGTTCCTGTTGCTTTCACAAATTTAGCTTTCAACGTCGTTACCAGTTTTACGCTATTGAAGAAGTTATCATAGCATAAGTGGAAAATTTTTCCGCCAAGGCTAGCTAAAACATCCGCAAACTTGGTGACAAGATTTCCTGCGAGCCCTAAGTTATTTTCTTGGGTCCGAGATGAATCAACTTTGCCTTGATAAGGATCAAGCAAAACCAAGTACCCCAGCGGAGTGGTATCACACCAAATCTTGAAACCAAACCGTATAGGTTTACCTCTCAAAAACTGCTTGCATCCATGGCGCCCATAATACTCGCACATTGATTCGTCAAAGCTGTAAAACTCTTCATTCGGCACATATTGTTGAAACTTTTTATTCAGAAGTTTTATTAGAGGTCTGACCTTCGCGAAGTTATCCGTGTCATCTAAGCAATTGTTGTCAGCTAAATGAAAGTTAGCAAAAATTGCTTCAAACTTATCTCTTCTCATAGCATTTGCGTCTAGGGCTTGATGCGTGTCAGTAGCATTTTCCAGAAAAGTCTACGTCTTGCTGGAGCAAGATATCCAAATAAAACCAATATTCCAATAAAACATTTTATGTCATTTTTGTCCACAATCAAGCTTCGATTCTTTTCAGAAGCATATCTATTTGTTTCTTTTACAATCAGATTAAAAATCTCATCATCAAAGAAAAGTTCAGAGTAGCCTTTTGGGGTTAGCTTTTTAGCCCGTAATTCTTCAATGATGGTATCATCTGGCACCCACTCCGGTAAGTCACTTTTCAGATCTGCTTTGGCCCAGGACCGAGATGGGGTATCAGTTTGCTTTCTTTGTTTCTTTTTTGGTGGTTTTTCAACAGTCTCGTCATTTGGATTGCTGCTTTCGTCAAGAATAGCTGGCGCTAAAAGCAAGCTTCCCGGCAAGTTATTGACAATTCCGGCGCCATCTTCATCTCCTGAATCTTCGTCTGTGATATAACCTGTGGCATTTGTCGGCGGAAGTATTGTGACGGAAAATTGTCCGTCTTCATTTCGACACGGCCGAGCGTTTTCATCTACTAAATCTAATAGTCTACTCAATGTTGCAGGAGTCTTACTCTTACCATAAAATCGAGTAGATTTCATGGTAGATTTTCAAATACTCTGTAATAAAAAAAAGCGTTATTTTTTATATGCCCTTATAATTGCGAAACTTTTCAGCTAAAAATAGACTTTTATCAATTTTCTGACCACGCAAATACGATGCCAATCGTTTTTTCGAAATTGTGTCAAATGCAACTTATTATTTTTTGTCGATGCAACAACAGTACAGTAACTCAATCATATTACTTCGATATAGTAAGCTGCATTATCAATTATCATACTACGAGGTATATACAGTAACTTGAAAATCCTACGAAACTACGAGTATTAGCACGGTAACTCAGATAATCTGCGCTCACCTTCATAGGCATGGCGTGACCCATGTAAATGACAGTGTTCATAATAAATCTGCAAGCAAATCTCAAAGTTGTTTTCTTTTCTCAATATAGTTCAAAAGAATTCCGGTACTATTGAAATAATTACTGTAGAAGAACAATAAAATTATTTTGAAATCAAGTATATCAACAATAAGTATTTGACATCAAAGGTTTGATGGCAAATAATTTTTTATTGTTCTTATAATTACGAAATTCAGTGTAACTTTAGGTAGGTACGGTATTCTTTTGAACTATTGGAGAAGACAATCAACTTTGAAAACTGCTCGCAGCTTTATTGTAAGATCAATAAAAATGCTTGACAATTGATGAAAAAATAATTTTATTGATGTCAAATGATGTCATTGTTCAGATAATTACCATTTATCAGAGTGTCAGCGTAAGAATCGCGGTTGGAATCTGACGCTTGCTTTTGTACAGCGTGAGAATCATTGCCGCTGCCGGGACCGCCATTTTGCTATCGCTTGTGCCTAGCGACCTACATATAGGACACCGATATTTGAAACAAAATATACCGAAAACGGTAGAGAAAATAAAACAGCAAAAGTTATTTTAGAAATGGCTGTTATATATAGAATAAATACAACAACAAAAATTTTTCCAAACTTATTTGCAATAATGCGATAATTTAAAGAATTTCAAGTGCACCTTCATTTTTTTGGCCGAAGCGAAATTGCGCGCTTTCAAAAGTACGCCATATTCTAACCAGAAATAATTTTTTCAAAAATGAAAATGAAGTTTGCGCAAAATATACTCATAGTTGCATTACAAGTTCATCTACCTCCATAAATGGGATGTGCGAAGCGCAATTTCAGTTTGAGTAGGTGTCGTACATATAGGACGCTAGGCATAAATCGGTTATTGTTATTTACCGAATGTCAGTCTTTAATTTTGTTTATTCTAGACAGCTGTGTTAACAAAACGCAACTTATTAATAAGGTGTTATAATTTCCGTTTCTTTTCTTTGACAGCCAAAGTTTTTCCCGTATTCTCAATACAGTACTGGTTTTTCAATCAAACATCATGCCATGCAAACATGTTTTTTCTTCATTTTTCAGTCATGTAAAGGCGTTGGTTTGATGACCCAGATTTCATTGTTGAGTTTAATTTTTTTTCAATGTTTGAGAAATCTTGGAAATATGACAAAGATCTTTTTGCGTGTTTTTGTCGATCTTGAAAAAGTATAATATGACTGCCTTTTTGTCCTTGATGGGTTCTGCAGGAGAATGGCGTTAATGGTCAGTTGTTACATGTCATTAAGGCTTTCTATGGTGCCGACTGGAGTTTCGTGGTTGAGTAAATGGCAGGCACTCAAAGCTTTACATATAGGCGTTGAACTCCGGCAAGGATGCGTTATGCTTCTTCTCTTCTTCATTGTTTACATGAATTGGATCAACAAATACAACCAAGATGATAAGTTTGCCACGATAGGAAATTGAAAAATTAGTTGCCTGCTATTTACTGATGATTTGATTCTGCTTCTAGAGAATCTGGCCTTCAGGGCACGTTACATAGGTTTGCAGCTGCTTATGACACTGCAGGAATAAAAATAAGCACGGTCAAAACTGATGTACTTCATGTTTCAAGAAACCCTAACAAGTGCTTGTTGCAAGTGAATGGAACGACACAGAAACAAGTATACAAGTTCAAGTATCTTGGGGGTCGCATTCACGAGTGACGGAAGGTAAGACGAAAAACTGGATATCCATATTGGCAAGGCAATGGCAATAAAGAGAGATTTGACCTATTCAGTAGTTGTGAGACGAGAATTGTCGAAAAAAAGCAAAGCTCTCAATTTTCGATACAGTCTTTGTCCTTTCTCACCTACTGTATCTCTGTATGGTCATGAAACTTCAGTAATGATTAAAAGGGTGCAATCGCAAGTGCAAGCGTCCAAAATGAGGTTTCTCCGAAAAATCGAAGGAGTTACATCATTGACAAGGTGCACATCTGTTAAGATTCGAAAATCTCAAGAGCCGCTATTTCTTCAAAATAAAAGATCTCAGCTTAAGATAGTTTGGTCACGTAAGCAAAATGCCTCAGGAAAAACTGCCAAACAAGCTTTACTTGCCAAAGCAGATGAAAAAAAAAGGTAGGACGACCTAGAACTACTGTAGATGAATCAACATTACATTGAGGATCTTGGATGAAATTGCTAGAGACTTTACCCAAGCGAAATGATGGGGGTGATGGAAGACCGTGAAGTGTGGTAGCTTAATCTCGACCTGCTGCCCCAGCAATCTTCATGGGAAAGAGGAAATGAAGAGAGAGAGAATTTTCCTTTAAGTTTTCCATAGTTTGGTTTGCTTTTCTACTGTTTGTTCTGTTGAAGTTGCATTTGTACAAAATTTTCATTTTATCTACCAACTTTTTTACTTCCTCAATTATTTTTAATTGACGAATTGTAGGAATTCCAGCTTCGTGGTGGGAAAGCATGAGTTTTTGATAGTATTGTCATTGGGTCTGGAAATATTTCCTGGCAGCCAACTGCGCGAATTTACAGATCTAGTAATAGTATATTGCTAGTAGATTTACTAATGCTCATATTTCATAGAGCTTACTGTATAACAAGTAGATTGCACTAAACTCCGTATCTTACACATCAAAACATAACTAATACGGTTTTAGTAAGCTGCTGCTGTAACTATACTCAGGTTAAAACAGCCGTTTGATAGATTTCGATAACTAGGCCTAAAGCATGGTCTGCACCGTCATTCCTTAAGAAAGTAACTTTGTAGGCTATGTTTCGCTCTGTTTTACACAGCCATCCAAAATAGCAGAGGTGGGCGTTGCACAAAATAGTTTGCAAGTATCGCAAGTTGCGCAATTTGCGTTGCGCAGTATGCCTTTTTTTTCCGCTCTTGCGCAATTTACGTTTGCGAATCGGTAAATCTAACATTTGTTGCGCTTTAATTGTGAATTTTTTTCCAAGACGTGCAATCACAAAATAATTTTTAAATGTTGATCTGCATGTTCCTGTCAAAAAATAAATAAATTTTGATTTTACAGATTTAAAGCATGATCACGAGATAGTTGATACATGCTGATTGCTGATAAAAAGATTTTTTTCTTGTTTTATTTTCTTCTGCGTTATCTACTTTTTTTTCTTGTTTTGTTTTCTTCCGTGCTATCAGCTTTTAAACCGCTAAACGTGCTGTTTTTGAAGTTTGAGCGATTGAATATATCAAGGAAGACTTGTGTGTGATAGAAATCAAGGGTGTCAGTTGGGAGATCCCCCTCAACCAGGTTCTCCAAAATTTCGAAGTTTTAAACCGTTAAAGCTAGATGAATCAGATTTTTAAATGGGTAGAAATCAAAAATAAACTAAACGTAACAAAAATTAGGAGTGCCACAATGGGGGTTTTCCCTAAACGGGCCCTCCAAAATTCAAACTTTTTAACCACCCACGCTGGACTCATAAAATTTTCAGGGTGGGCAAATATAAAAAAACGTTTTCCCAAACGGGGCTCTCCAAAACTCAAACTTTTTAACCTTTTAAAATGGATACATGAAATGGTGGTCCACAAATTTTCAACTTTCCTATAGAAGCAACCTTTGCATTTCTGCACCATCAGCTTCTTCCGAAAGGTGCTTCTCCAGTGCAGACTTGACTGTGAGCGAATTAAGAATGCAACTAAGTGGTGAACATTTAAAAGCACTCAATGTCATGCACTGCAATAAAGCGCTGCTTTAATTAACCAAATCGTTTAACAAATTTTTTCTGAATATCGGTGGTGGTTGACTGATTGTTCACTTTTTCGGCAAATTAAGTTTGTTTAAGCCAGATTAGGATTCGGTTTTAGCTATTCGGAATAATTCTGAAATAGCCAAGTATTCTGAAATGCCCATCCCTAGTGGTAGTACTTGTGCTTCCGATAAACTATATTCCAGGGCTGCCCAACCCGTAGCCCTCGGGCCACATTTGGCCCGCGAAGCTTTTTTGTGTGGCCCGCGAGGTCTTTTGCGCGCTTGATTTCCTCATGGAAAGGCTTACCATTTTCTGGCAAATAAAAAGGTCTAACGTTGGTCTTTGCCATCAATGCGGCTAAAAAAAAGCCTGAATTTCTTGGTAAAAACGCTTGGTAAAAATGCATGTGGCCCGCAATAACTTTTCTCCCGCAATCGTGGCCCGTACCAGTAAAAAGGTTGGGCAGGCCTGCTATATGCTGTATACGGCTGAAAGACAAAGAGTAATGTATTAAAATTATATCAGGGATCGAAATTAACTTTTTTGACAACATGCCCGTCGGGCAAATGTTATCAAATGTCTATTTGCCCAAGAAAATTTCAACTTGCCCGAAAAAAAAGTACTCTAAGTTTTGAGGTTAACTTGGAAAAAAGCACTGAATTTGCAAAATACGCGTAGTTTCGAGAATCAAGTTTTTGTGTGCGATTGTTAAGATAATGTGATGCAATCAGTAACTTTTTCCAATCATGCATCAGCAAAAATTGATTTTTTGATTGTAAATATTTCATTTAATATTTAACGATCATAAGTATTAATTACCGTTGTGGTTTGTTGCAAACGTATTTTTATTAGCGATTATTTTGGAAACTACACCAGCTAGAAAGCTAAAAGATCTTCGAAATAATCATAACAAAAAAATTGCAAAATTCTTGACGTTATCTTCATGCAGCGCAGGGTATACTTGTGGTAACTGAAACAGTTGTTAGCGTGGCAAGCGCCGGAAAACTTTTCTGGAAAAAAAACGGAACATTTTGTGCCTAACAGTTGCTAAACGCGTCCAAGAATCGCAAAATCTGCGTGCGATTAAGACGTGTTAATTGCGACAAATAATGTGCTTACTATTAGACAATGCATTAATTGTGATAGTTACGAAGTGATTACTAAAATAAAGCAAGGAACAGCTTTCTCTACGTACAAATTTTACTTTATTGCAACAAAACCGGGTAAATTGCGTATTTAACTAATCTTGTTTGGAGTTGTCTAATACGCTGTATTTTGTTAATTTGCCGTCGGGGGAAGTTAAGCTGAAAACTAACTTACCCCCAGCGATTTCAGCTTGCCTCGGGCAAGCGGGCAGGCGTTAATTTTGAACCCTGTATTTAGTTTAAGCTATCTCACTTGATAAGTACGAAATACTTTTTGTTTTTTGTACTGTAATTAGTAGCCGAAAACTTGGCCTCTACAATAGGAAAAAGATTAGATGAAAGGGTCGGAAGAGCAAACGACAAAATCACCAAAGATTGCTTTCCTGCCTACAAGAGAGATGCGTGGTTACAAAAATTCAAAAGATTCAACACTGCTATACCTAGTTCGGCCACCGTTGAGAGATTATTTGCTGTTGGTTCTGATATTTTGCAATCGAAACGATCGTCTATGACGAAAGAAAATTTTGAAAAGTTTGTTTTGCTGCGTGAGAATGAAAAGTATTAAAAAAAGTCAATTTTTCTCTATGAATAACGCATTATTTCTGAATGTGAGCGAGTGGAGCTTCTTTTGTTTTGGTGTTTATTTATTTTTATTGCTGTTTATTTTTATTATTTTTTTGGTTTAGAGTTTAATTGCTTTTTTTCAACAATAAAAATAATTGTTTCTTCGGTCTTAGATATGTGCCTTTAGTTGTAAAAGCTAAACGCAATGTAGTTGGTTTATTCCAGGGCAGCTTAGCTGAAGACGGTACAATGTTTTTACTTTCATATTTTATACTTAACACCATCGTCTGCAGCGCGCTTTTGAAACTTCGATTATGCAAAAATTTGTACTCAAAAACTTTTTTAAATAGCGAAATTTTTGTGCGCTTCTCAAGCAATCAAATCGTAGTTGCGCTGTACTGTTTTCAATTTTTGGTTGCAGAATTTGTGTTTGCACTTTAAAACGTTTAGACTTTTCGTTACGAAATTTGCAATTGCGCTTTAAGCTTTTGAAATTTTGGTTGCGAAATTTGCGCTTGCGCTTTAACCCTAAAAAATTTTGGTTGCGGAATTCGCGCTTGCGCTTCGAGCTTAAAAATTTTTGGTTGCGGAATTTGCGCTTGCGCTTTACGATGTGTTTTTTAAACGCCCAGCTCTGCAAAATAGATACTGTAGGTCTAACGCAAATAGAGTTTCTGTTGTAGTTTCCTTGCACAGAAACGTGATCAATTTTGACCTCTATTAATTCAGAAAGAAACAAACAAAAAGCATAATTGCAAACAGTTTTAGAAATTGTAGTGAAGTTTTTTTGAATGTATAACACCAAAAGTTAATGTTCAATTTTTTGATGAGTCATTAGTAAGAAAGATTTCACATAGCACCATCTAGCGGCACAAAATAAAACAAATACCCAAATCCTGGGTAAAAAAAGGTCTCTGTGCGACCCCTAAACCTCAATATTTTTTTCTCAAACTTTGTAATCTTGATTTTCTTTGGCAACCTCGTATTTTGAAGAAGGTAGAAAAAAATCCAAAGAGGTCGGTGCAACTGCAACACCCTAGACTGTGTACGTGCATTCGGCACGAGTAAGAAGGGAGTGTCAGAAACCGACTGTCAAGTGCCATCAGTACTTACTACTTGCTTTCATAAAGAAATGATTGGTCTTGTTCTATGTGGAGCTTTAGTTGCTTGCAATTCTCTCAAAACGATGACAACTGATAAAATTTACCAACGCATTGATTATTTATTATTGTATGTTAATTTATGCACAAAGTTTAGTTTGGCTCGCTACCAGAACAAATTATTTCTTGAATTTTGGTTCAGAAAAAATAGGACCACGTACGAGAACACTTGCCTTATGTATATATCAATTATATAGCAACGACAAAACGTCACAAAGGTAGCATTGTTTGTTCTACTAAATTAAAATAATGTGGAAGCAAGAGCAGAGTGAAAAAAATTGTAAAGACTCAAAACGGTAACGTGTAAAAATTAAAATCGAAAAAAGTCTTGGAAAGAGTTTATTTTCAGCAGCGGCAGAAAATTTGCTTAAAAAACAACGCTGAAGCGCTGCCGCTTTTTTGCCCGAAAAAAGAGCGGCGCTGCCGCTTTTCAGTGGTGACGATAAAAAGCAGCGGCGCTGCCGCTACTACTACCGAAAAAGTAGCGGCGCTAGTAGCGCCGCTGTGCCCATCACTGCATTATAAGCAAACAAAAAAAAGCTTGTAAAGTTTCTGATTATGGTATATTTTAATGCAGGGGTCGGCAACCTTTTGAACTAGTGGGCCACATTCAGTCCTAGCAAGGTTCCAGCGGGCCGCCACCATTTAAACGGACCAAAAGAAAAAGGTCTTCGCCAGAAATTCAGGCCTTTTTTCAGGCGAATTGATGGCGAAGACCAAAAAACAAAAAAGGAAGGTCTTCGCCAGAAATTCGGGTCTTTTTTCGGACGAATCGGTGGCGAAGACCACACAAAAGGTTTTTGCCTGGATATGAGAATTATTTCGGCGGTTTGTTGCTGCATATCCATGATAGAAAAATTCCTTAATGTTACATTGGAGAATGAAAATCTAAAAAGAATCAGCTTGCATCCAAAAAATTGCTGATGTGACTGACAAAAATTACCGTATCCAGATGATGAAGCATGAAGTGTTTTTTTGATTACTCAGCAGTGCAGTGCTGTTTAACTTTTTCTGTGTATGGGCTTGGGTTAGACCTGAATTTTCTAAAGTTTTTGCAAAAAAAAACTCTTTCTGTTGGTAAGTTATTTGGTTACAACCAGTAGCGTAGCCAGGGGGGGGGCGGGGGGGGCTCGAGCCCCCCCATTGGCTTGTGAAGTATGCAAAATCGCATGCTTTTTGTGCTTTTGAGGCCGATTTTCTGTGAAAAATGGAAAATAGCCCCTCCCCCATTCGAAAACAGCCCCCCCTCAAACGTCTGAATTTGCGAAATTGGACGAAATAGCAGCCTCAATTTTGGTGAAGACCTTTTTTTTTTTTTTTTTTGTAGATCACCTAATGTTGGGCAGAAAAAAGCTTTGAATTTCGGATTTCAGCCAAAAAATCACTCTGAATTTTTTTTTTTTTGGAGATCACCCTAATTTTGGGCGGAAAAAACCTTTGAATTTCGGATTTCGGCCAAAAAATCACTCTGAATTTTGGCGAAGACCTTTTTTTTTTTTTTTTGATCACCTAATTTTGGGCGGAAAAAAGCTTTGAATCTCCGAGCTTTCCGTGACATTTGGCCTCAAGTTTCGGACAAACCGTCTGAAATTGATTCAAGATCAATGAAAATTCGAGTCAAGGTCGTTTGCACACTTCTCACTCTTTCAAAATAGCCCCCCCTTTTCCAAATCCTGGCTACGCGCCTGGTTACAACATGAACAGGACTATACAGCCAATTCAGCAAAAACCTATTCGTTCATTTTTCAAATTATTCTTAAACCATAAAAACAAAAATTGCATAATAGGCCTACATGCACTAAATTATGTACAGATTATGACAAATGTATTTAAAACTGATTTTCTTCTTCTGAAATAAAAATAACAATTCTAGCCTATTAGTTATGAAACGACAAAAGATACCAAACCATGGCAACAAGTGGTGCAATCAGGAGGGGCTAAAGGGTCTTCAGCCCCCCTTCGCAAAATCACTTAGAAATATAACCCCAAAATTTAAGGGTTTATATAACCCAACAAATTCAAAGCCCCCCCAGCAAAATCTGGTTGCGCGCCTGATCGCGAACTCAATGATCCTCAACCCTTGTCCCTAAACTGATGAAAATTATGAAGGTCCTTCTATTTTTTAGCTTCAGCTGGTCAACTTTTGGCTTAAGTTTACTTCCAAAAGTAGTTAAACTACTGAAAAAAATGTTCGTAATTTTGGTTCCCTCAGTATTAATGGAATGCAATACTACACCGCCAGTCTGCCCAGTTTCCGAAAAGATAATACTTTTTTGCACGTTTTCGTCAATTGACTGATTAATACGCAACTTAAAAGTTCTAATAAAGCTCTACTTTTTATTGGACGCTGTGACGAATCTACTGAAGTAAGCTCTTTAGCTGGTTGAGCGGTAACGCGTTCGTCTCTGCAACGGGAGGTACGAGGTTTAAATCTTGGGCCAGTGAAATCGGACACACTGTTGCCAACGGCTCGCAGCCGTTACGACATTTTTTCGGAAGGAGCTGTGTTGCCGAGGCCGCAATGACGGGGAGATGGGCAGTGCCAACTCTTTGCACATTTCGGCGTAATACAACGAGTATAAAACAAAAATTGAAAAGGGAACAACAAGTATAATGAAAGATTTGATTTGTTTACAATTATTTTCTTAATCTGATATCCTGAAAAATAATTAACTGCAGTTAAAAACTAAATGGGAGCTTTCTGAGTAACAACCCTTTTGAACGACCGACACAAAAATCTACAGATTTCAAAAAAACAAGCGCCCTAGCTTAAGCCTTTCAAAAAATTGATTTTTTTGGTTCCCCATAGGTGGCACCCCCAAACTATGTCAAAATATTTGTCTGTTAAGTAGCTGCTGATATCATAAAAAATAGCACTCTAGCTTGAGCTGTTCAAAAAATTCAGTTTTGGAGGGTTCATTTGGGGGAGTCCCCGGAGAGATTGGTACCCCCAAACTATGTCAAAATATTTGTGTGTTAAATATCTACTGATATCAAAAAACACGGTCACCCTATGTTAAGATGTTCAAAAAATTGAGTTTTGAGGGTCCATTTTTGGGGGTCCCCGTAGGGGTGGCACCCCCCAAAGTATGTCAAAATATTTGTTAGTTAAGTATCTGCTGATATCAAAAAAACTAGCGCCCTAGTTTGAGCGGTTTTCATTTTGTTCATTTTCAAAAAATTCAGTTTTTGGTCCCGATTTTGGGAGGGTTTCTATGGGAGTGGCCCCAAAATATTTCGGGAGACAAAATTGCGTTTCCAACTCAACAATTTTACAAAAAAATTAGATTTCGATGTTTTGTTGTTTAGAAGAAGAGCGTACAAGATTTAGGAAGAATAAAAAGAAAAACAAAGGAATAAAAGACAAAAACCTCATCGCGGCCAAAAGTGAGTTAGTTTGGATGAAAAGGTAGCTTAAGACATATTACCGTGTGAAATATTTTTGTCGTACTTAAGCCGTTTTTGAATGAGACCGCTTTTTACGCCAAACTTGCGGGGCGGTTTTTGGGTCCTAAAATCAAAGACACGCAACCAATTGCCTCAAAATTTGATAGGAACATGCAAATCAATATTCTCAAACTGCTGTCAAGATTTCATGTACCTAGACCAAACCGTTCTCGAGTTATAACCAAAAGTTTGAAATTTCGCACTCATTAGTTTGAAAATGGCCGAGTAAAAACAAAAAAACACTCGACGCGAGCGTCGGTCGTTCCAATAACTTACAAAATTCTTTGCAAATTCAAACTACAATATAAGAGGGTTTCATGTGACGTCACTCACATACTTTTACTGAAAAAACTTTGTCAAAACTGAACTGGCTGAATAAAATATACAGGTATAAAAGAAGAAAAACCTCGAATATCGACTTTCTTAGCCATGAGGAGTTTTGCAAACTCGGGTGTTAATTAAGGGCGAAGTAGACGACTAAATTTTATTTGCAAAAGCTCTTGCAAAAGCGTTAATGCAACTTTTTTCTGTGTGTAAAGGGCCTAGTTAGAAGACTGTGCAACGCTTGCAGAAACGTTGCACAAACGTCTTCCAGCGGAATTTCTGAAAGCGTTTGTCCGTATTGAAATAACTTTGGCCAAATTTTAAATTTCACTTTCCGATTAAATTTCGAACTTTTCGAACCCGGACTCGTGATCTTCAGTTTTGGTGGACTCGGACTCGTGGCATTCGGACTCGAACTCGTGATCTTGAGTTTTGGTGGACTCAGACTCGGACTCGTCGCTTAAGCACTCGCACTCGGACTCGTGAAAATGGCAATAGTCCCAACACTGAATTAAAAGGTGAACTGAAACGAACCAACATCTTGATCGAAGATGCTGGAGAAATGAAAAAAGAAACAAAATTCAACTAAAAATTTTGAATACTTTGCAAGGTTAGCAACAATCGCAAAAACATGAAACTCAAGCACAATCTTACGTAACCTTGCTGAACAACCTGTAACTACACTACTGTATTGGTTCGAACTATTTGCTTTTAATGTGCTTGTTCATTTGGCTAATAAATCATTTTTCATTCAAAATGGGTGATTGACTGATTGGCATCATAATACTGCAGAAAGTAATAACAAATTCTATTTCTATTACACTCTCGACGAACAATTATTCAAAAAGAAGTAGCAATAAGCTACATAAATCACGAAAGAAAATGACAAAAAATAACTGTAAACGTGCTAGGTCAAGTTTTTCAAAACAAAAATATTTCGTGGCGCTGTGTGCATACTAGAAAATCATTTGTGATATTTAATTAGCAATATTTTAATTTGTCGATGAACCAATCAACGAAACTAGGCCCTGCCTTTGAGCGATTTCTCCTCTAGATGGTTGTTGAAGGTCGCGGTCAACTTCTTCATTTACAGAAAATTGTTCATTTACAGAGCCAAAGTCGTCTGAGAAAACCAAACGATTTCGGCGACAAATGTTGTGCAGAATGCGGCAAGTCATAACAATTTTTGGAACTCTTTGAGGTTTTGAGGTGCGTAGTACAACCGACAGCCGGTGCGATCTAAAATTCTCCAACGGCTTTTAAGAATTCCAAATGCCCTTTCAATTATTGAGTGGGTTTTTTGATGAGCAATATTACATTTTTGTTCAGGAGATGAGACAGGGTTAGACAAAGGAGTCACAAGCCATTTCTTTAACGGATAACCGCTATCTCCCAAAAGCCAAGCATCACCGAAAGAGTTGTTTTCAAATCTTTGATATAATGTTACAGGAAAACTCGGCCACAGTCTTAAACGTGCGCAAATACCGACCGGATAGAGATGACTCGTCAAGCACACCCAAGTTCACAATTCGAACAGTTCACTATTGACTAAGGTGCACAAATCACAATCACTAGAATCGACGTCTTTCGAATGACAGTTGACGCTCGACGCTTTGACGTGAACTCTGACGCAAAACTTTTGACGGTTTTCTAAAATAAACACAACACAATGCGATAGATAGCAGGCACAGATCGGTTTTAACAGCGTAAAACAATTAACATTCTTTATGAGAAAATTAACATTATTTCAGCTTCAGGCTTTTACGAATAGCATCATTAGAAAAGAGAAATAATTATCAAAGCAAAATAACAAATCCAAATTTGCAATATAACGTTCACAAATCAATTAAATATCGAAAATAAAATGCACAAAACTTACCAGTTATTTTGAGACGGCAATGCGCAGAAACGTATCAAGAAATCGACAATCGAACAGTAATTCATTTATCCCAAATCTATTTCAACGTTTTGAGTCAATTGAAATGATTTCGGTGTTTTTGCAAAGGCATTTATAGAGAAAAATTATAAAGAATAGAGTAAAAACCACGTGGAAATTTAAGAGAAAAAAGGCTATTTTTCGTAAACATTGTCCAAAACAAGTTTTGTTTTGCAAAAGTGGGTGAATTATTCATCGCCACCGGCAAAACTAATCATATTGAAAAATACTAAGACGAATGCAAAAACAATAATCAACTTATCACTACATTTCCGTTAATACCAGTAAAATCAACATTTTCTAACAGAGAAAGTAACTTGTTTTTATCCCAATCCGCTACACACCATTAGGGGTCAAGAAAGAAAAAACTAAACATGACTAAGCAAAACAATTCGTCTACTACGTACGGCGAAAGTAAACATGACATCTTATCAATGATCGATATTGGCGTGCCTTTTCTCATGTTACAAAAGGTTTTCTGTTCGAATACATAGTGGTTGGAATCTTGCAAGGCGAAAGGTTTTTTGTTTGAATCCAAAGCAAGCTAACTTGCTGTAACATAGCCCCGCCAATTTACGAACTACACACGGAAATTAAACACAAGTTACAGCGAGAATAGCACATGTCAAACAAAATTAGCCTTAAAGGTGATTTCAAACAGTTACAAAATATTACTAAGCCTATACAAACACATACAAACATAAAATACACTTCAAAAAATCAGACTCAGTTCTAATTCAAACAGTTTAGGGGTTAGTGTTCTTTTGTTGGAAGTTGGGACAAAGTCGATCATTTGAGTCTGGAACACAGTCCTCGGAAAACAGTCTGCACAACTTTGAGATCGGTCGCTTGAATTTGCCATTCTGGGTCCGAACTAGGACTTGGCGAACATGACCCAGATCATCGCTGAATGTTTCTGTCACACAACCCATTGGCCATTTTCCTGAGGCAAATTCGCATCATGCAGAAGAACAATATCTCCTACCGCAAAGTTTGGTTGCACTCCCTGCCAATTTTGTCTCGTTTGCAGCGTTTGCAAGTACTCTCTTTTCCACCGCAGCCAGAAGTTGTCCGCGAGATGTTGCACTTGTCGCCATCGCTTCCGCACGTAATTGTCCGTTGGAGCAAACTTTCCGACAGTGTGATCTCCCGAACGCAGCAACAGTAGATGATTTGGCGTCAACGGTTCGTCTCCACTCGCATCCAACACAACGGGGGTCAGGGGTCGTGAATTTACTACGTACTCTGCTTCTGAAAACAAAGTAGAAAGTAAGTCATCAGTCAGAGTTTGTCGATCTGTAATAGCAACCAAGACTCGGCGTAAAGAACGGATCACTCGCTCCCAGATACCACCCATGTGGCTCGCATACGGAGGATTAAAGTGCCATCGGATTTCTTGCTGCTTCATTCGCTCCTCGATGACATCCTGATTCAAGTCTCGGATCGATCGCTTAAGTTCCTGACAACCTCCAAAGAAATTCAAACCGTTGTCAGAATAAAAAGAATGAGGCTTACCACGACGGTTAACGAACCGCCTTAGTGCATTGATGAACGCATCCGTATCAAGAGAGTAAGCCATCTCCACATGGACTGCACGCATAGTTAAACAAGTGAACACGCATCCGTAACGTTTCATCATGCTCCTTCCCTGTTTGACCAAAATCGGACCAAAATAATCGACACCTGTAAAATAGAATGGAGGGTTTCCTGAAGTGACGCGGCAAAGTGGCAAGTCAGCCATGAACTGTTTGCCAAATGAGCTGTTTCTGCGCTTGCAGAACAAACAATGACCCAACACCTTACGTATCGTTGCAGCTCCTTTCACGATCCAGTACCGCTGCCTCAAAGTCGTCCAGGTGTGAGAAGATCCTCCGTGACCAATTCTCCGGTGTTGATCTTCAATCAACAAGCGAGTGACATGTGAATCGGAAGGCATAATTATCGGATGCTTGACATCAAAGTCGTACGAACTCCTTCGCAACCTGCCACCTACACGTAGAACTCCTGCAATGGAAATGGGGTTAAGTTTCTTAAGACAGTTGTTAACAACGCCCTTCTCTTTTTTGCTTGCAGAGGTCAGATTGGCGTAGTCTTCGGGATAAGATTCTCGTTGGATAGTTTGAATGATGACCATCTCAGAATGGGCAATTTCATCAACAGTCAGTGGCCCATTGCAAACCGATTTCTTCAACAGTCTACCTCGTAGCCGCAGCAGCCAAGCTACAGCTTTCTTCAACCTGTAAAAAGATGAAAAACGAGCAAACCTTCGGCTCGTGCTGACAGAATCGGTAATTTCTACCACCTTGCTCGCCACCACAGTTTTCTTCAGGATTTTAAATTCTTCCGGCAGATCCGGAAACTCACATGGTGGTTTAGGCCAATCGCTTTGAGACTCCTGCAAAAAAGATGGACCGGACAGCCAAAGGTCTAAAGGTTCTCCAATGCTCGCTGGTCTGGTGCCGACATCGGCCGGATTCGCACCCCCATCTATAAATCGCCATTGGGATGGATCGCTTACTTCTTCGATTTGGGATAACCTGTTAGCAACAAACACGGGAAATCGCTTGCTTGAGTTTCTTATCATAAATAGAACCACAAGAGAATCAGTCCAAAACACAGAATCAGTTACCGTGTTATCAAGTTCCGCTCTCAACATAGAGTCCATCCTCACGGCCATCGTAGCAGCTGTCAACTCCAGCCTGGGAATCGAAACCTTCTTCAAGGGAGCCAGTCTCGACTTTCCTAAGATGAAGCTGCAAAACACAGAACCATCCGGGCCTACAACTCTTAAATAACTCACTGTGCTGTATCCAACTGATGACGCATCTGCAAAATGATGAAGCTCGCGTTTCTCCAGAGTAGAATATTGAATACCAGCTCGAACAACGCAACGCGGGATCGTCACCTGGGAAAGATTTGTAAGGTCATCAAGCCAGCTTCTCCATTTCCTGGCATCTTCTTCCGGTATGTCTTCGTCCCATTCTAGCTTCCGACGGCACAGATCTTGCAGGATCAGTCGGGCAGTCAGAATTATGGGAGCCACAAAACCTAAGGGATCGAATAGTGAGCTTAAAGCAGACAAAATACCTCTCGTGTAACTGGCTTATTCTTTAAGCGAACTTGAAACTGGAAATGGTCTTCCGAAAGATTCCACTGCACGCCCAAAACTCGCTCATAGGATCCTTGGTCATCCTTTAACTCGACCACGGATTTGGCGCGTTTCTCTTCCGGAACGGACTTCAAAATCGACTGACTGTTGAAACACCATTTTGTAAGATTGAACCCACGGTTATGGAGCAAAGACGACACCTCCCGGATTAACCGTATTCCTTCATCAGCCGACGGGACTGAAAATAAGCAATCGTCCATATAAAAATTGTTACGGACCAAATTTCTTACCGGTTCTGCGAATTCTTCTGCCTGGTCATTCGCGGATTGCAGCAATCCAAATTGAGCGCAGCTTGGCGAAGATGTGGCGCCAAAGAGGTGCACATTCATTTGATGAACGGTAGGCTCCTTGTTCAAGTCTCCTCCAGCCCACCACAAAAATCGAAGATATTTCCGGTCCTTGGGATCAACAAAGACTTGGTGAAACATTTGTTCCACATCGCCAACGATTGCAAATTTTTCTAAACGAAACCTCGTTAGCACTCCTACCAAGCTACTCATAAAGTCAGGACCCTTTAGAAGTTGAGCATTTAACGAACTTCCAGCGTACTTTACTCCACAATCGAAGACGACTCGTACTTTGTCCGGCTTGTGTGGATGCTGCACGGGATGATGAGGAAGATACCACCCTGAAGTTGCTGCTTGCTTCTCGGAAACCTGCTTAGCATGGCCCTGCGAAATGTAAGAAGAAACAACATCGACATACCTCTCTTTCAACATCGGATTCTTGAGCAGTCGTCCTTTCAAGTGAGACAGTCGGACCTTTGCCTGCTCGTAGTTGTCCTCCAAATGAGGAGCTCCAGGTCTCCAAGGCAGTGCCACCTGGTAGTGACCATTGACGATGGTCTTTGACTTTTCCATTATCTGCAAAGCGTACCTGTCCTCCTTAGACATCAAACTTTGCCTACCGTAACTGGAAGGCACGATATCAAGTTGCCACAAACGCTCAATTTGTGACTCTAAGTGATCTTCGGTACTCACGAAATTAATAGACACTGACTCTCCTAATCCCGTACTCGCGAAGTCTCCACCGTTCATTGATCTGGGACCCATCAGTGACCAACCAAGCGTAGTTCGAACAGCATACGGTTCTCCACGGTTGCCACGTCGCTCCTCCGCAACCCAGAATGCCTCCGGCGCATCTACTCCTATCAACAACAGTACCTCTCCTGCGATTTCAGGAAGATCCAAGTCCCGGAGATGCGGCCAGGCTTGCAACTCATCTCTCGTCAAGGGCTGGTTTCGTAGAGCTGGCAATCGCTTAACAGATAAAACGTTCTGCAAATTCAAAGACTCTCCTCCTGCTACGGAATTAACGGTCAAATTTACCTTCGAACCCCGGTGGATATCCGCTCGCTCATTAACAGTTGAAATAGCAAATTTAGCAGGCTTGCCGGTAATCTGCAGTAAATCCAATAGACGCTCATCACACAGGGTAGCCGTAGATCCCTGATCTAAGAACGCATAACTCAACACGGTTTTCGAGCCTGAAGAAATTTTAACTGGTACAACATTTAAGCACATATTGTTGGAAGATTTAGTTACCGTAGCACCACTAAAGTTGGAAGTTGCACCTTGAGACTGTTGCGGAGTCGAATCTGATGATCCTCTGGTAGCAGCAGAACTGGATGTTGGTCTAGAGTCTCCAAACTCAGTGTGGAGAAGAAAATGGTGTCTGCGGGTACAACCTGATACATTACAGGCGGGCTTCGCCAGACAATATCTAGACACGTGACCTCTCTTCGCACAGTTGTCACATAAGCGCACCTGCCTCATGAATTGCAAACGCTCGGAAACAGATTTGCGTTTGAAATTCGGACAATCCCACAGATAATGATTAGCGGAGCACAACCAACATTTAAGTGAGCGAGGTACTGCTGGCCTAGATTTGGATCTTTCGATTACAGTAGAATGAGCAGAATATTTTGGAACGTGAGCTGGTTTTTTACCTTTGTTGATCGCTGGCGCATACGACGATTTCACGACAATAGCTTCCTTGGCCACGAACTTTCGCACGTCCGAGAATCTTGGCTCTCGTCCTTCTTCCTCTATCTTTGCAGCCGAGCGGAGCCATCTTGTCTGCAAAGCTGACGGTAGCCTGCGGATTATTTTTACTAGATTTTCGAAACAGTTTAAATCTGAAAAATAATGCAAGTGCTCCAAAGTCGTGCTGCATTCTTCCAATTTCTGTGCCAAGTTAATTAGCGCGGTTGAGTCATCGGGCTTAATTGGCGGACCATCCAAAAGAGCGTTGATGTAAGACCTAGCGATCACGTTCTTTTTACCGTAATTTTCATAAAGAATTTGCTTTGCCTTCGCTAACCCTTGGGTGGGTTCCAGCAGCAGACAATAATCAATTAAAGATTTTGCCTTACCGGTACAGTGTTGAATTAAATACAATAGCTTTCGCCGGTCGTCATTTTCTGTCGCCTCCACGGTACTCTCGAACACGGAAATGAATCTGGAGTACGCCGTAGGATTCCCGTCGAATTTGAATAGCTCTAAAGTTGGTTTCGACATTGCCTTCTTCATCAGGTTTGCTACGACAGTTGCGGATTCAGCTATTGAAGCTCGCTGACTTGAATCCTGAAACTCAGAACTCTCGTTCGCCTTAACAATAGCGGTTTTAGTACCCTGGTCGAAAGTTTTGGGAACAAAGAGTTTTGGCACAGCTCTCTGCTCTTCCTTTGGGTTCAAAACGACAGGATCGCTCTTTGTTATAGGGGTCAAATTGATGGTGTCGCACAATACCTTGCTCTTAGGTGTACCTTGATTAGGCGGTCTCGAAGCGTCCTCATCGTCGTCGGAAATGAAGCCACCGTTCTCCAATTCCTCTTGCAGGACCTGACGTTCAATCGTCGCCGCCTCAAGTTCATGTGAAGCCTCCAACATTTCTGCTTCGTGTTCAAGGTCGGCCTCCTCACGCTCCCGTTTTTGTCGAAGATCGGCTTCCTCCCGTTCTCGTTGCAGTCGAAAGTCGGCTTCTTCCCGTTCTCGTTGCAGTCGGAAATCTGCAGCCTTCTGTAATAAAGAGCGTTTCTCCTCTAACTGGCGCATACGCAAACGGGCCTTTTGTTCGTTTGCTATGGCTGTAGCAAGACTGTGGGAACTCCCACCTGAAACATTGCTCTTATACCCGGTGTGACCCGACTTAGCCAAAGATCTAAGAGAACGTGGAGCAGACACAATACTTGCAGTTTTTTTGGGATCCACATTGCGACGTTCCAGCCACGCAGAAGTCTTCAAATCGAACATCGCCTTGCTCTCGTGAAGCTTCGCAAGTAGATCGTCAGCGCCTCCAAACGACGGACCAGATTTTTGTAACAACGCAAATTCCGCCGCTGCATACACCTGGTTAATCTGAGACAAAAAAGATTTAACGGAGTCTAAGGCAGAGTCATTTAGCATCAACTCCTCTGCTTTGCCATAAAGGATTTCAAGATCTAACTTCAAATCGTTGAAAGATTTCTCGGAAAGGTCAGCCATCTCGCAACAGTTGCTGATTTCGAAAAAACTGAAAACTTACTGTGTTACAGGAAAACTCGGCCACAGTCTTAAACGTGCGCAAATACCGACCGGATAGAGATGACTCGTCAAGCACACCCAAGTTCACAATTCGAACAGTTCACTATTGACTAAGGTGCACAAATCACAATCACTAGAATCGACGTCTTTCGAATGACAGTTGACGCTCGACGCTTTGACGTGAACTCTGACGTCAAAGTTTTGCGTCGGAGTTCACGTCAAAAGTTTTGCGTCAGAGTTCACGTCAAAGCGTCGAGCGTCAACTGTCATTCGAAAGACGTCGATTCTAGTGATTGTGATTTGTGCACCTTAGTCAATAGTGAACTGTTCGAATTGTGAACTTGGGTGTGCTTGACGAGTCATCTCTATCCGGTCGGTATTTGCGCACGTTTAAGACTGTGGCCGAGTTTTCCTGTAACAATAATGCTGATGACTGCAAAATAAAAGACTCATAATGAGACCCGGGCCATTTTGCAACCACGTCTTCAAAGATCATATTAGGATAACAAACACCTTGCACGTTGATTGAGTGAAAATTTTTCCGATTTGCATAAGCGCACTCGTTTCGTGAATGAGCAATGATTGGAATATGAGTACAATCGATGCATCCCAGTACACCAGGAAATCCAGCAATTCCATAAAATTCCGATTTGATAGCTTCCTCCTCAGCGCGATTTCTTGGCATGTAGATGAACTGTTTAGCTTTTTTCGATAAACAGTCGGTGAAAGCTTGCAAAGTATTACTGACCGTCGGTTGTGATACTTTGATGATATCTTTCGAAAAGTTTTGAAAACTTTCCGAAGCCAAAGTTTTAATGCTGATTAACACCTTTTCCTCGATTGATAGATCCATTTTTCGGCATCCTTTGGTATACAATTCATCTTCAACAATGTCACAGATATTTATAATTTCAGCTTTGCTCATTCTAAATTCTTTTCAAAAGTTATCCTCGGTGTAAACATCCATTGGAAACTCTGTTATAGCGATATCGTCTTCGTAATATTTTTCGTGATGTTCTCTTAAATTTGTGAACAAATAGCGACAAGCTATTCTTAATCACTTGCTCACAATTTTAACGCCAATTGAAAATGAAATTCTAGGTGAAAACTAAAAAAAGTGAACATAACGAATGTTTTTAGGAATTCAAAATAGTTCCCGAAAAATGACGTAGTTATCGAATATTCGCTATTCATATAATTTAAGCATGTAATACCAAATAACGCATAACGAATAGCAAATAATACCAAATAACAAATAACGAAGAGCAAATAATACGAAATTACGAATCGCGAACATTCGATAGTAATGGAAAATTTTGTCGCATTTTCCGAAAGGTTGCTACCGGTCATTTGTTATTTTCGGAGCACGTAATACCATTTTTCGCTATTTTTCGAACAACAAACTTTCGATAAATAACGGAGAGCATAAAATGACCCCCCGATGTCACCACTTTGCCTAAATTTTGAAGAGCGAGACTGGATTTGGGTTTGTATCGCAGCATTTCCTTTTTGCTTTGATCTTTTTCGTTAACAGTCAACTACTTTGAAAAAAAGCCAAAAACGCCATTTCTTCGCTTTGGTACCACAGATGAGCATCAAGACGATTCCGAGCTGCTGTTATAAAACCATCAAAAAACGGAGGAAGTTTCGATTTGCCCTGCACGCTTCTGAGTTGATGAAAAAAACCGAGATCATTGACTGTAGCTGCAAAAGGAAATGGACACTGAGTCCAAGGTTTGACATAGAACTTCGTGAGGAACAGAGCTAAATATCTATGGTGTTCAATCTCGAAGTTAGTTTTAAACATCCCAAGTTTACGAAGTTGAGTTGAGTGCAGAGCAATTTTTTGTTCGCAGATTGATTATTTTAGCCATCCATTTTGAGTTGCAAATGCAACCAATAGCCCTGATAGAAGGTGCTGGCTCATTCTTGGATATGAATTCAACAACAGCAGCCCAGGTTGAATCAGCTCCTAGTTTTCATCTTTAACCATCAAGTTATTGATTTTGCTGTAAATATTGTTGAATTCATATCCAAGAATGTGCCTGCACCTTCTATCAGGGCTATTGGTTACATCAGCAACTCAAAATGGATGGCTAAAATAATCAATCTGTGAACAAAAAATTTCTCTGCACTCGACTCAACTTTGAGATTGAACACCATATTTATTTGGCTCTGTCCCTCACAAAGTTCTATGTCAAACCTTGGATTCAGTGTCCATTTCCTTTTGCAGCTACAGTCAATGATCTCGTTTTTTTTCATCAACTCAGAAGCGCGCAGGGCAAATCGAAACTTCCTCCGTTTTTAAATGGTTTTATAACAGCAGCTCTGAATCGTCTTGATGCTCATGTGTGGTACCAAAGCGAAGAAATGGCGTTTTTGGCTTTTTTTTTTTAAGTAGTTGGCTGTTAACAAAAAAGATCAATGCAGAAAGGAAATGCTGCGATACAAACCCAAATCCAGTCTCGCTCTTCAAAAATTTGGCAAAGTGGTGACACCAGAGGTCAAAAAATGTACAAAAATAAAAAACCTATATGGTCCAATTCGTTTGTGATTCCGGCAAAAATGGAAACAGCACCAACTTTTTTGGAAGTACAAGCGTTGCAATGGGAAAACGATTCCAATTACAACTTTTTAAAGTAAGCTCTGAGTAAAATGCAGGCTGTTAATGATTTTGCAGAAAGAGCCATATTGCTGTCTAAAACCTATCGCAATAAATTAACCACAAACCCAAACGAAAGATCTCATTTATACCCAGGCGCGTAGCCAGAAATTCGCAATGGGGGGGGCTGTTTGGGGGGTCTGGGGGCGGAGCCCCCAGCCGCCGGAGGCACGGGGGTCTGCGGGAGGAGCCCCCAGTGCTCGAAAAGTTTGCATTTTTTTGCAAAAATAACTTCATTTTTGGGCTATTTTGATTAAAAAATAATGATTTTAAAACGTGGCTTAGAAATTGACAGTACAAACAAGATTAAACTGGTAGCATAAATGGGCTATTTGGGAGGTGGCTAATGGTAAAATGTAGTTCTCTTGTTTAGATGCTGGTAAATTATAAAATCGAATAGTGCAATAAAACTCACTCGGAGTAATCTATTTCGTATACAGTTTATAGAGAAAAATAATTGGGGGGGGGCTAATGAAAAGAGATTGGTAATTAACTAGTACTGAATAGCCCCCCCCCCACCCTATTCCTTAGTTTATAGTATGTTTGTTGATGACACCTATGTTCAGCATTTTTACACTTGCGATCAAATTTGATTGCTTATTTCTTACCATTTATCAAAGATTTCATTTATTTTTAGTTTTATTTTTGATTTTTGACAAATTAGCCCCCCCCCTGAACATATGTTTCAAAAGATGTTTTAAATCACTATCAGTCCACTCCAGCGCATAAAACAGTCTCAAAGTGCTAAAAATGTAGTGTTTTTCCCATTCTGCATTTTGGTCTACATGTCAATGGGGGGGGGGGGGGGGGGGGGGCTATAGCCCCCCGGCCCCCCTGGCTACGCTACTGGCTAAAAACGTGGTATTTTCCTAATTCTTCATTTTGGTCGGCAGTTCATTAGCCCCCCACCTAAATAAACGTTTCAAAATAGTCTAATCCAGTGCAAAAGACAGTCTTAGAAATGCTAAAACGTGGTATTTTCCTTATTCTGCATTTTGGTCGGCAGTCCATTAGCCCCCCCCCCCCCCCCCCCCCCCAAATAACGTTTCAAACTATGCTTTAAATCATTTTTTAGTCTAATCCAGTGCAAAAGAGAGTCTTAGAAGTGCTAAAAACGTGGTATTTTCCTTATTCGGCATTTTGGTCGGCAGGCCAATGGGGGGGGCTATAGCCCCCCCCCGCCCCCCCCCCTGGCTACGCTACTGTTTATACCATAGTCACTAAATATATATAGTCTGAAAGCGCTCCTGCATTTAAACTTGTCACTTACGCCACCTTGTGAGGAGGGGAAAGTTTGCTTGAAAAACAATTGGAGGCAATGTAAAATAGCCTGATAGATGCAGAAAAAGTCGTAAATTGAGCGCATATGGAGAAAGTTTTCAGTAATTTTGTTGTTTTCTACTTTTTAAAGCTTATACCTACCACTTAGACTCGAAACTAATAATTTTTTCGAAGTGAGTGTATGATATTAGGCTGTTTCTAAAGCATCTCCATAGGCTAAATACATTAGGCAACAGAAACTTGGAAAACTAGGCTTCTACATACAGTTGTAGCAGCCTAGCTTGTTTATTTTTCAGATATTTTGTATGGCATATGTGTAGGCTTTAGCTATGTAATCAAATACATTGCAATTTCATATCAACATCAAGCTGATGCCTTTGTGAAGGTGCAAAACAATTAAGACAACAATATAGTCAGAACTCAAGGAAACATTCAAACAAGAACTGTAGAGTGAAGAGGACTTTGATATAATTATAATGCTAGATTGAACTTGTATATTAGCGACGCGCACAGTACTGCCGAATCCTGGTTCCGGTTCTTCTAACTACAAAGTTTGGCTGTTCACTCAATTGCAATGTATGCTTCTGGTTAATAGCGAAGCACAGTGTGAGTTGAGCGCATCAGCTACTTTGAATATCATCAAACCGGTTACCAAACATGCAAAGAGTTTATGTCTAGTTCAGGATGATATACCGATACCGTTCATCGATAACTCTCGTTCGAGGTTGTACAATGCAAAATAAGATACGGTATGCTATTGCATTCTCTAAGAACAACTAGCCTTAAATATCACTGGTAGGCTACCGGTATATTGCATTCAAATAAAGAGTTGCTGGTCAGTTCACATTTGAAAATGATCTTGAATCTAATACCACTACCAGTAGGCCTACTGATGCAGTAGATTAAATTGTGTTTTGATATTATCAGAGTAATATGAATTCACAAAGTCTATGTCAACTTCAATTCACCTATTTCCGGACCGGTAGCCTACCACTAACTGTGCACTTAGCCAGGTAAACTTTTGACCTCTGAACTACCATACATAGTAATGTTAAATTATCAAGGACAATATTATTACAGGTAAATTTTAAACCAAGAAATAAATTTCTGCATGATATACCTATTTTTTGAACCATAAGGCGCACTTAAAATACTCAAAGTTTCAAGGAAGCTGAAGATGCGTCTTTTGTATAGATAGGTTCTACTCCCTTTCTCTTCATGATTTAATTCAGCATCAGAGTTTTTTTACAGTTTTTAGAGATTTTCAAGTTGCATCTTATTTACTTAGTGCGCCATATATTCCGTTGCGCTTTATTTAAGGTAATCAATAAAGGTCATTCATTGATACTGCATCTTAAAGTCCGAAATATACGGTAATCATTTGTTAAGTGATAAGCGCAACAATAGCACCCTGCAAAAAGGTGCAAACTCCTAATCGTATTTTTATTTTGAAAGGAGCCTATTAGCTACCGTGTGTTATTGTGAATAGTTTGTAAATTGTCTGAGCATTTATGTGGGTTGATATGTGCTTATATACTGTTTGCAAGCTGTCAGCACTGTCAGGATGATACTGATAACCTAGTTAATCCCAGCACAACTTAACATTTTTATTCATGATTATATTAATTTGATAGCAAAAGAATATCACATCATAATTAAGTCACAATTGTGAAGATAAGTGTCTTGTTTTGTTGCACGGATTCATGCGCTTTCGGATATTAGCAAGAAAACATGGTGGCCTTGAAGGCATTGGTGAAGATCTGTAGTTGCATAGTAAAATTGCTCAGTTTTAGGTGAAGTAACTGCTGTCTTGGTGTTTATCATTAGCAGTTTAGCACACTGCTACCATCTTATGTATTGGCAATGCCCGAAGTCCACTGGTCAATTCGGAGTTGCATTGTACAAAGCACACTCTGCAGTCAAGCTAATGAAACCACAAGTAAAAGCTATTTAGGTATTTAAATTCTTAATTCTGAAAAAGACGAGTTATCGTTAATAATTTAGGATTTCTTATTTTAATTAAGGGTTTTAATTAGTTTATCCACAATAAAATAAAACAACTACCTAAAACGCCCTTACTTTAGCCATTTTTTTGAATTGTTGTTTGGATAATTTGCACAATAGTTCAAGTTGAAAAAAAAACTTAGTGCAAAATCCAAGAGACTGGCTTTTAATGCCCTTTTAGCTTTTTTTTTACTGATTACACTATTTAATTTTTTTAATGATTAAAATGCCCTACTATTGCTGAAAATGAAAATAGTTTTGAAAATGGTCAAATAGAAAATAGGTTATGCTGAGATTTTGGCTCAATGCATTTAAAGTATAAAAGCAAAATCGTCTATACCAGTAACATAATTATCAATGCCCTGTTGTGAAATGACTCTGCTATATGATTCATCAGCAGATTTGAATCTTCTGACAAACAAATCAACCGTATGCTTTGACCTTGATTGCTGCTTTTCAACATTACCTGGATTGGTACAAGAAATTATGATGTCATGGGTAGAATTTTAGGTGTACACTGCCATAGTATTATGAAAATGAAGTCTAAAATTCCTTGCAATGAAAATAATAAATGTTTTTTAGGATGGCTATTGATAGGGTATTTTGCATGAAATCATACTTCTTACTTAGGCCATTTTCCAAAATCCCAGTTAATCATAGAGATAGCTCATAAACATTTCCCCAGTTATTTAGGTCTATCTAATCATACTTTTTACCACAATAACATATTCCTGGTAATTTAATAAGGATACGTACCAAAGTCAGTTTTCTGGGTATCATTTTTCAGGATTTTACTGGGTATTGTAAGCTGCTGATGTGTAGTCACTTAAATAGTTGTGCAACTCATTAAACATGTTTAAAACACCTATATATACCATAGCAAAGTGTGCATGCAATATGAACTTAATAGACGCAGTGGTTGGTGCGTACAGCTTTTGGATATCCCATTCCAATTTTGGCTAAAGTTTGTGCAATGGCTAAAGTAACAACATTTTACGGTACAATTTATCTACGTTTGTTGAACTTTGTTTAAACTCAAAAGTAAAATGCCACACACCAGCAATATGAAACAAACTATTATTAAGTTTGAAGAGTGTTTCAACATGTTTAGTTTGCTGGCAGAATGGCTAGTTTTGATTTAGGAATTCAAATTAAAAAAAAAAGAGTTAACTTTTTAATTCAGAAAGTTTTCAAATTAATTTTGCTTTGTCAACTACAAGTGAAAACAGATTTTTTCTTCCAACAAAGTCTTTCAAGATATTAGCTGATGAGGGTAAGTTTTTGTATGCATCAAAAATTTTACCAAACTTCTGTTGAACCTTGTCAAAACTCAAAAGTGAAATGCCACATATAAAATACAGAATCATTAAATCAGAAAAATGTTTGAAAAAATGTCTTTTGGACCATTGAAGGAGGATGATGGGCTGAGTAATTGAGCCCTGCTATGTGGCTTCCAAATTTTAGATAATTTGTCCTTTGAAAAGATTTTAAAAACCTACTAATTACTATTTAAAAAAAGTGAAAAGTTATTTTTATAAAAAATCACAAAAATTGTTGAGCAGCAGGGATCTACACCGGATCGTTAGACTTAGACAGGTACCAGTACCTAACTTAACTTTGGTTGTAAACTGATACTGATAGGCGTCGAATCGTTGCGTGTAGGCTACCAGTACCGGTACCGGCCCGATGATATTCAAAAGTAGCTGACGGCCTCAACTACACTGTGCTTCGCTATTAACCAGAAGCACGTATTGCAATTGAGTGAACAGCTAACTTTGTAGTTGGAGGAACCGGTACCAGGTAAACCACTTACTAACCAGTACCTAACAACTTTAGTTATAAACTGATACTGATAGGCATCGAATTGTTGCGTGTAGGCTATCGGTACCGGCCCGATGATATTCAAAATTAGCTGACGGCCTCAACTACACTGTGCTTAACCAGAAGCATGCATTGCAATTGAGTGAACAGCTAACTTTGTAGTTGGAGGAACCGGTGCCAGGATACGGCAGTACTACTGTACGTGCTATTACGGTAATATGATTCAATCTCTGATCCTGAATTGCAATTAGAGTTCTCCGCAGGGACTCATAGTTTACTGCTTAATGCTTACATAACTATAGCCTACACATATACTTTCAAGTAGAGGCCTGTTTGTCCAATTTGCTGTAGCCTAATGCGTCTAGCCTATGGAGATGCTTTAGAAACAGTCTAATACCATACACTCACTTCGAAAAAATTGTTAGTTTCGAGTCTAAGTGGTAGGTATAAGCTTTAAAAAGTAGAAAACAACAAAATTACTGAAAACTTTCTCCATATGCGCTCAATTTACGACTTTTTCTGCATCTATCAGGCTATTTTACATTGCCTCCAATTGTTTTTCAAGCAAACTTTCCCCTCCTCACAAGGTGGCGTAAGTGACAAGTTTAAACGCAATTTCACGCATTACGCTTTCAGACTATACATATTTAGTGACTATGTTTATACAAAGTGGTATCCATACTGCGAAGAAACATTCCAGGCCAGTGGAAATCTACACTACTGAAAACAAACTTAATAGATAACATTACCTTGCGAAATCCTCTTTGAATGAAATATGTTGTGACATTAAAATATGCCATAATCAGAAACTTTACAAGCTTTTCTTTGTTTGCCTATAGTACATACACATGACGTATACTTTACGATTAAAATGGTTGATGGTGTATTGCTATTGTATAGTTTAGAGAATGTATGGTATAGAGTATTGTAATGATAGTTAATAAGCTAAGTGAAGATAATGAGCCATTATTAACTGAATTTATTCTCCTTTTTTTAGATTGGCAGACTTTTCGTACTAAATTATAAAGTGAACTTATTTGAAGCCAAAAATTTTATTTTCATTTCTGCATGTTACCATCTGCCTGCTTGCGAGAAAATGGATATCACTCCAAGAAAAAGGGCACAAATTGTTGCTCTACGACAACACTCAAATATGACTATAAGAAAAGTAGGAGAGGAGCCGAATGTGTCAAAATCAAGTGTTGGGCGAATTTTTAAAATGATGGATACTAATCGTGACGTCACCAAACCTAAAAAGCAGGGTCGTTGTGAAAGAAAGCGAAAAACGTGATGACAAAATGATATTGCGAAATAGTTTTAAAGTCCCTAAGAAAACTAGTAAGGATCTGCAAAGAGATTTAGCAACTGCAGGAGTCAACGTGGATTCGTCAACCGTAAGAAAGCGACTTCTTGAAGCTGGAAGAAAAGCCAGAAGTACACGCAAGAAGCAATTGCCAACAGTTGCTATGCAAAAAAAAACGCCTAAAATGGGGTAAAAAATACAAAAAATGGAAAAAAGATGAATGGAGGAAAGTCATTTTTTCAGATGAAAGCCATTTTGAAGTGCATGGACGCATATCTCAGTATGTAAGACGAAGTGTTGGAGAAGCCCTCAATACCTTTCATATTCAACAGGTCCCGAAACACCCCCCTAGGAAAATGCTTTGAGGTTGCTTCCCTTTTAATGGTACTGCAAGATTATGTCCAATTGAAACATGATGAACTCAACCAAATACCAGGAAATTTTGGAAAAAAAATTGGTTCCAACAATGCAAAAATTTTTCCCAGATGGCAATGGCATTTTTCAGCTGGACAATGCACTATGTCACACTTCAAAAAAAAAATGCAAACATTTTTTAAAAAGTCCAAAGTAGCTCAACTAGACTGGCCTGGCATCTCCCCAGGCCTAAACCCTATCAAAAACGTGTGGGCTGTCATAAAAAAGCGTCTTCAAAAATGTGACTGCTCGACCAAAACCAAACTTATAGAAGCCATAATACGAATTTTTGGTACCATGATGAAGAAATTAAAGATCATTAACCCTAGTTGATTCTATGCAAACACGAATTTCAATGCTCATAAAGGCAAAAGGAGGACATATCAACTATTGAACGAGTAATAGTTGATATAATTTGGATTAAAGATGTGTTTTTGACAATTTTTCTAATTTTACGACACTTTTCGTTTTGTCCCAATTAATTCGCACACTACTGTATAACTAAAAAATTTGACTAGATACGGTAACAAAATGTATTAAACATAGGTAGGAAACCATCATTTCTGCATCTTTTGGTTGTTGAATGAAGTCTCTGGATCAATTAGTTCACAAGATATAGCATTTTTTTTATTTCGGGGGGGCGCGTAAAAATTGGGGGGTTGAGCACCCATTAAATATCAATAAAATTTAATGAAATTTTTTGAGGTTTTTTTACTTCAAAAGGCACTCTTTAAACAACTGAGACTTTAAAAAATCAAAAAAAATTGTTTTTTTTGACACACTCTAGTGCAGACAGGCCTTAAGTGTACAAGAAATTTTTTTTGGTCAGAAATTTAATGGCAAAATGTTGAAAACTCTAACTAAAGCGAATTTTTTTAAAAACTTACTTAAAATGGTCGCCAAATTTGCTATTTGAGGCTAAGAAGAATCCGAATTGCATAGAAAACCGTTCGCTGTATCGACCCATAAAGAAAAATTGAGTTGCACCAGTTGACAAAAATAACAATTCACTCTTTTTATAAGAACAATTTTCGAACAACATGGAACTAATTTTTGCTCAAAATTTAAAAGCAACTTAAAAACAATGCTAGCATCGGCAGCAAAATAAGCCAAAAGCAAGCGAAAAAAAATTCATATTACAGAAAAAAAACTAAATTTTGTACTGATTCACAGGATAAAACTTTAGTGATTTTGTTTTGGTTGCAGGCAAAATGGCAACTATTCCACGAATATACAGCGATGTTTGAGAATTTTTTTGGCAGTCGCTCGAAAAAAGCTTGCTTTTTTGTAGTAGAACGACTGCTAAAAATTTTTTGCACAAGCAGGAAAAAGCCTTTACTCAGGCCAAAAGAGCATCAGAAATTAAACACTGCTGCAAGCATGGTCGCTGAAATTGGCATCGATGCTCTCAAAATTTAAGAAAAAATCAAGAACAAATGAGGCTGAAAATCGGCAAAAAATTAAAAACAGCCAGTCTCAACTCTACAGTTACTGATTCTAAAACAAAAAACAGTGTATTTCGACTTGTTCACTTTTGGAAAAATTTGAAACCTATTGCTGCTGTTAAAGTAACTCAGAACCCAAAACAAACAAAAAAAATTAGATTTTAAAGTTTTAGCTGTTACTGCAATGTCATAGCAGCATACATTCACAAATTAGTTAATTTTTTGAAAATGGATATGGTTTTTGCTCAAAAATATCGATTTAGTGTTTTGGAAAAAACGAAAACCACTCCGTTCTTTTTTCCTCAAAACAAAACCAAGCAGGTGATGCTTAGTGGTAAAATTGATCTATAATGCAGCAATAGATAATTGTGGCCAGTGTGATTTTCGTAAGTTGCGGCTCAATAGGAAAATATTTTGCCGGTTAGGTCAATATTGGATGCAAGCAGCCCAACTGTAAAATATTGCGAGGAGAAACGCTTTCGTAGTCTTGACCGGACGCATTCGAAATGCGGCAGCAATTTGATGAAAAGCTTGCTCCAAATTCAGGTGAAGACCAAAAAAAAAAAAAATCCTTACCGCAATTTGATGGAATATTCGGCCGGAAATTGACATTCTATCAGCAATTTTTTTGTCTAAACGGCCAGGACGCTTTCTTTTAGTAGAGGAACGCTAAATTTCCATAGGGGAACGCTAAATCTCGATAGGGCTGCTAACTTTCAATGGGGGACGAAAACGTCCATTAACTGTAGCTAGCCTGCAGTTAATACTAGCGTTAGACCTACTGTACAGTACATTGTGAAACAGCATTTCACAATAAGCAGCTATTGCTTGCTTAGGCCCAGCATCGGCACGTAATTTCATTGGTTTAATGGAATAGCAATGTTTTCTAGCTAGAGCGAGTATTGCTTCTCTGATAAATTATAGAATTAAACAGTAGTAAAAGTTTATTGCAAAGATACAGGCAGTAAGATAAACGCAAGAAAAACTACAGACGTAAAATTCGCCAACTAAAATTCTGAACAGATTTTTGTGCAATGTTGGACTGCGGCGGCCGTTCAGGTGACGGACTTGAGTTTGATGAAGCGCGACGATGGCAGCTTGGGAGGTTGCCGGAACTGTAAAAAATTAATTTAATTAAAAAGAATATCATACGTAATAACAATAGGATAGCTTAAAAGTAAAATTTCTGCAAATTAATGAAAACATTTCTGTAGTCATCTTTTTATAGTACTCAGTATTTCAAAACAATGGTGCATATGAAAGTGTCTCTGGTAATACCAGGTCCATTGACAAAACACTGCTGAGAATAAAAAAAGAAAAACAGAGCCGTTGGTATCTGCTTTCAATGAAAAAAATGTTGCATATCATAAAATTCACTGTTTCGTTAGATTGGATTAAAGGTCAATTGATTTAAACAGAATGTTTATCAAAGCCAGCCTAACAACTGCTAAAATATTTCTCAGCTGCCTCAGCAAAAATCGATTGGTTACTAGTTTACATAACGACATAACCGCAGTTTCTCCCAACTCGACAGCCCAAAAATACTGTGTCTTCCAGTTGAGACAGAGTGTCTGGTTTTTGATACGCCACATCCTTGGGCGATCAACCTGATGTGAGACAACTCATGAAGGGGCTCAGATGCTATCAAAACATCCTGACACCCAAACTCAATTTCGCGCAACACCATTTTTTCCTCTCGTCACTCTAGGACGGGTTTAATGAGTACAAGATACAAGCGGGCAAAAAAAGTAATGTTAACCAAAACACCTCTAGTTAAAATTTTCTCGTAGGCTGCTTGGCCAAACAAGTAATTTTAACTAAAACGTGCGCCTCTACAAGTAAAGTAGGTAAAATTTGTGTCTTTTCGAATAAGGGGCATTTTCTAATAAAAGACAATTACATTTTTGCATTAATCCATAAAACCGAGGTTTGACTGTATCTTGAGTCAAAGTTTGCCAGTTTCGACTAATTTCAAGCGAAATTAAGATCGGGCGGCACGGTTAACTACCATAATATGCTGAACACTCCATAATTGAAAGAATACGAAACTACCTGTAGACTGAGCAGCATTGCGCAGATGTGGTTCTGTCGCCAAACAATCGCTGATGACTGAGTCTGATACCCGAATGGTCGTCTTTGTATTGAAGTAGAAACCTATACAACACAGTTAAATTGACGCAAACTCCGAAAATATTATTAACCGATTCAAAAAGTTTTGCTTATTGAACTTCTAAAAGGCACTGCCTATAATAGAACGACTTTGCATATTATTAAAGTTTCATCAGAGCATATTAATAAAAAACATTGCATATTAATAAAGTTCCTATACAACAGCAACTAACTCGAACAAAATCAACGGTGGCAAGTTTTAGATTTAGTTGACATAGGATTTTTTAAAGAATTACATCAGATTCTTTTGGAGTTACTGTCTCACATTAAATGCAACAAACGGTTTGTAATTTCTTATATTTTTTGTCTTCACTATTTCAGTAAATTCTGATTTGTGTTTTAGTTCAAAAAAGTGAGCTCTCTCTACTGTCATCCTTTGGCAAGAGGCTTCTAAACAAAATCAGGGCTATGAAAGAGTGAATACTTTTAGATTTAGTTTTTATCAGCTTTTTCTAGATTTACATCAGATTATTTTCAAATTACTGTCACCCTTTGGCAAGAGGCTTTAAGTGGCAATGGGCAATATTTCATAGTGTTATATTGATTTTGATTTTATCGTACCACTCATCAAATAAAATAATGCCAGACACTAGCGAAAAACTCAAAATTATCTCGGTGTACCTGATGGCAGTGGCCTTGCCACAATTTTGGTAGGCCTACTGTTTGAAAAACAGTTTTGAAAAATTTCAATAGAACTTTATTTTCTTAATTTGATGGAAAATAATTTCGAGAAGTTCTATAACACAAAATTTAGAAAATGCAATGCTGCAATGATGTTCAATGAAATTACACCAACCAAGAACTTAAAAAAAGCATTCTACTCCAGTTTTTCACTTTTGACCAAAAGTTTGGGAAAAGCCTATAATGCATTCTCAACAAATTTGCACTTTCTACCTCTTGTCATTTGCAAGACAATAACTTTCCTCTGACTTCAGTGCCGCCATTTTTCCAGTATGGTGACAGAAGATTGACTTTTGAAAAGTTGACTTACATTTACTTGAAAAGCAGCTAATTTACAATTCTGACCTTTTACTTTGTGTTGCCAAGAACAGTGTCGAAAAGACTTATTGAGAATTAGAAACACACACTAACTTTTTGACATTTTATTTGTAATTGGCACCCTGGCAAAATTTCTAATGGGAAAAGCATTTTGCAGGAAAGTCTACATTATCATATCTTGAAAACGGAAGATTGTCGAAAGCTGAAATTTGATGAAGTTCGTTTTCAAATCTGTCAAACTTTTTTGAGAGAAAACCGAGCAAAATTTTTTTTGACCTGAATGCCATTTTATTGCACATCAGTTTAGTTTCTTAGCATATGCCTAGCATTTCTTGCTGATCTTTACGACAAGCACAAAAAAACAATGACAAAAGTTAAAATGCAATTTGCTGAGTCAGTAAGGCCAGGTGCACATTTCTATAATTTTATCAACTGATTTCTGATGTCAGGTTGCTACAAATCAATAAGCACCCCACAGCCATTACCCAATGCTGGAACAGTAACACTAAAATCCACAGGACCACAGCAAGGCCTGCACATTAAAGGTTCTGGTGTTCCTAAATGCTTTGATGGATCTTTCCAAAGCCATGCATTTTAGCACGTTGAATGCTACAATTTTGTTGTTAATCAAATGTTTACAAGTGTTTTTAATTAAATAAATAATTGATCAAATTCAACTCAAAAACTTAGCCAAAGACAAACAATTTCAACCATACCTTTTTACAAAACAACGTGCACAGAGAGCTTCCTAAGTTCACAACAATCGGTTTCTTTATTGTTGAGATCAGATGAAGTTGGAACATAGCAGCATCAATGGTAATATCATGATCAGAGCTGGAATGATCATCGTCATGCAACACTGCAATGGCTCTAGTTGGTCTCATCATAAATTGCAACAGCTAGTCAAGACTATGTGAATATACACTATATTCAGTTACCTAGCTCAGTTACTAAAAAAAGTTCAAAATCAGATTTTTTTTCTTCATTTACACGTCTTCATTCCTAGGGTATGCACAAGTAAATTAGAAAGTTTCCCACCATCCATGCTCTAATTTAAATTGTTTACGGACTTTTGCTCAGCACCAAAGTTATTTTTGCATTATCTATGCCAAATTGGGGCAAAATTTTTGTACTTCGGCTTATTGGATTTCTCTTCCGCAACCCACATGGCATATGTCAAGCACGTAAAATTTATTTAACAGCATAACCTAAAAAATACTACAGTTGGGTAGCCACTTAGCAGTTAGTAGACATGCCAAGAATCTGAGAATGGATCGTTTCGCAAGCACCCCATGTTTTTTCAATGATTAATTAATCTCAATTCGCTTTGCAACAAGGTCGCTTTGTCCATGGATCCTACAATTACCTAATTGTAGGATTCGTACTTTGTCGGAGGATCACTGGCAACCCTACTACATTGCAGGGCTGCAACTACGGAGGGGCAAGAGGGGGCGGCACCCCCCTAAAAGAAAATTTCGCCCACCTAAAAATTCCAGCATGCCCACCCAAAGTCCCCTTTTCCTTGCGGCTGTTTTAAGATGGTGGCTTTTTTGGGGGGAAGCAACAGAAAACTACGAAATAAGCAGAACAATTTAGCAAGATGACCTTTTTTTTTTTTGAGATCAACAGAAACCTTGGAGAAAAGTAGACCAGTTTAGTGTGAAGAACTTTTTTTTTGGAAATTAACAGAAAACTCGGACAAAAGTAGACCATCCCAAAAATTTTAGGACCATCCCTAAAATTTTGGCACCTCCAAAATGAAATTTTGCCCCCCCCCCCCCCCCCCCCCTTAGAACAGCGTTCTATTTGCGGCACTGCTAAATTGGAACAGTAACGAAATGACATTATGTATAGCAATGAGATAGTAGAACTTTGAAATACTGTGGCCTAGTAACAGAATATTTTGTATAATAATATTATCTGTTATAAGATATTGGAGAGGTAACGGAATGACATTTCGTACAATAATGAAATGGTATGGTAGTTTGCGATACCGGTATTCACTTTTACGTAGTGGAGATTTTGCTTCAGAGCTTGTGCTCCATAACAGATAAAAAACAAGAAGATAATTTAATTGTTTGACCACATGAGACTTAGATCACCCATAGGCTATAATAAAAATTATTCATAGCAATTTTGAATTACAGCTAACATTTTGTATGGCTTAACCTGATAAGTAGGGGACAGGGGTAGTGACGCAAAAAATAAACTGATACCGATATCTCGCATCAATTGGCTACCGGTAAATGGCACCATATCGGTAAACAAGAAAAGTTCTCATACAGGTCAGAGTGAGCCTAACATCATTTTTTTTCTTGTCACTTCCTGTTTGTCGTCAAAAAGCCACAGCCTAATTTAAAATTATTAATAGCAATTTTGAATTAGCCTACACTAAGGCAAGTATTTTTTATGACTTAAGCTGATAAGTACGGGAAGAGCCCAAAGTAAATTGATACCGGTATCTCACATCAATTGGCTACCGATAAATAGCATCGTACGGTACCGCATATACCGGTAGCTGTTTAGTGCATAGGCCTATTACCGGTAACAAGAAAACTTCACTTACAGGTCATAAGTAGCCTAGCATCACTTAGTTTCTTATCAGTTGCTGCTTATCATTGCAATAGTACAGAGTAGGCTATGCCAATCTTTGAATACAGCCACTAGCATCAGCGTTCCCTTTAGCAGTACAGCCTTGCCTACTGTTAAGTGGTCTCACTATTCCGGTAGGCCTAGCCTGAATAAGTACTAACCTAAACCAGGCCTACTATAAGCTGTATAAAGCAGCATTTCATACTTCACCTTCAATTTCCTTTGTTATACTCCATATTTTCAAGCCTAGCCTACACTGGCGAAGCTCTAACCTGAATTGAAGCATACAGCAACAACCTGTGACGCAGAGAGTTAGTGACGTTAATTTTTGGTAGCTAGTGACGTTTTTTTTACTTTGTGGAATGGATCAGTGATGTTTGAAATGATGTCATGCAGTAACAACAAAACGGAGAGAAATTTTTTTTTGCACATACCTTAGAAAATTCCATAGTTTAGATTTACTTACTTTTTAACAAAATTCAAACACCTTTCAAACATCGTTCTGCCCCTGTTTAACATAAAAGTATACCCATCAACAACCTAAAGAGTGCTTTACGTCAGTAAAAAAATTGTGGTATGGTAAAAGTTGCTCTTTTTTTTCATTGATCCAAAAATATAATTGAACTCTGTCGTTCATATTAACTAATTATTATCAATAGAGGATTTTGCTAGGTTAGTAAATTAACGCATGGCCATTGTATCTTTTTCCATAACAATTGCAGTACGTATCGCAATACAGACACAGTACGCTTGAACGCATTAAGGTGCGTTTAGACTGGACGCGAAGCAACCAAAATTTGACGTCATCGACAGCTCGCGAAAGGTTGCAACCGGTCGCAACCTTCGCGAACAGTTGCGCAACATCGCTTGCTTGCAGGCTGTAGTAAGATAACCTACTAAATCACTGATTGGATTTTTACGATCGCAGTTTGCTAGAAAATAATGTCAATAGTATATTTGTATGGTTTAGCGCCTATTTATCAGTCCAAAGAATAGGTTGTTGGCAAAGTTAGATTCGGGATAGCCCTAGGCTAGCCAAGTTAATTTGGATCTAGACACCTAAGGTTGTAAATCCTAGACTGATTTTTCATAGCTATGCTTGATCTCAGAGCTTCATTATAATGAATACGCCAAAGCAGTAGGCCTAGCCCCACGACATCTAGCTTTTAAAACAAAACTTTTTATTCTGTGCAGCATAGCAGAAGCTATTGTATCAGTCCAGTGGTTCTTTTGACTGAGCAGCTTTTGCTTTTTTGTATTAAAGTAAACTTAAACCAACATGGTGTTTTTTTTTTTTCAGAATATAAAATAACCCACCAACAGGCTAGTTTTGAATGTGTTGATAGTGTTTTTACCCATTGTTTGTTAGCTTGTTGTTTTGAAAGTAGCCTAACCACAATTGAACAATTCCTTGAATACTGGAAAACTCGCAAAAGTTTTTTCATTATCTACTTGGCCAAGCCAACTTGGTGAATAAAACTGTATTTAGAATTGGTTTCAAGCTACACTACTACATACAAGAGCTAGATAGATACAAAAAATCGAAAAATTTCTATGAACTTTTGGATTGACCTAATTAGTAATCACTTCTTTGAATAGCTACAAACATGGAGTTTTTTCTTCTGAATGTCCTCTTAAAAGTCTTCTTGTTTCTGAAGGTTTGTGACCGTGATCAAGTTGAACTGGAAGCAATGGTTTTGGACTACCCCAAGTTCTATAATCATGAATATTGTAGTCTGGTAGTGATTTTTCACTCCAGTCCTGTGTGATGAAAATAGAAGTGTCAAGTGTGTTAAATATTCATTTACTGTGTCTTTGTGTAATATTTGAATTTAGTTGTTTGTGAATTTCAAAACATTTTTACTGTCTCTTAAAATTTTAACTGCTTTACATGGTGAATAAAGTGACAAAGTAAACAATTTTAAGTCTGAAGTTCAATCATTACAATTACAGTCAGTGTATTTAGATGAACTAGAAAGCCAATATATATCTAACCAGTTGAAAATGAGTTCTATTTTTTTGCTGAGGTTACTGTTATTCGTAGAGAAGTACCCGCCAAGCAGAGGAGGGCGTTGCGCAAAATAGATCGCAAGTTGCGCAAATGCGCAATTTGCGTTGCGCACTATGCCTTTTTTTTCAGCTCTTGCGTAATTTGCGTTGCGCAGTATGCCTTTTTTTCCAGTGCTTGCGCAATTTGCGTTTGCGAATCGGTAAATCTAATATTTGTTGCGCTTTAATTGTGAATTTTTTTCCAAGATGTGCAATCACAAAATAATTTTTAAATGTTGATCTGCATGTCCCTGTCAAAAAATAAATAAATTTTGATTTTACAGATTTAAAGCATGATCACGAGATAGTTGATACATGCTGATTGCTGATGGAAAGATTTTTTTTTCTTGTTTTATTTTCTTCTGCGTTATCTACTTTTTTTTCTTGTTTTGTTTTCTTCCATGCTATCAGCTTTTAAACCGCTAAACGTGCGGTATTTAAAGTTTGAGCGATTGAATATATCAAGGAGGACTAGTGTGTGATAGAAATCAAGGGTTCCAGGTTGGGAGATCCCCTTCAATCGAGTTCTCCAAAATTTCGAACTTTTAAACCGTTAGAGCTAGATGAATCAGATTTTTAAATGGGTAGAAATCAAAAATAAACTAAACGTAGCAAAAATTGGGGATGCCACAATGGGGGTTTTCCCCAAACGGGTCCTCCAAAATTCAAACTTTTTAACGCTGAACACATGAAGTTTTCGGGGTGGGCAAATATAAAAAAACGTTTTCCCAAACGGGGCTCTTCAAAACTGAAACTTTTTAACCTTTTGAAATAAATACTGTACATGAAATGGTGGTCCACAAATTTTCAACTTTCCTGTTTGAAGCAACCTTTGCATTACTGCATCAGCTTCTTCCGAAAGGTGCTTCTCCAGTGCAGGCTTGACTGTGATCAGGCGCGTAGCCAGAAATTCACAATGGGGGGCTGTTTTGGGGGTCTGGGGGCAAAGCCCCAAGCCGTCGGATGCACGGGTTATCTGGGGGCGGAGCCCCGAGCCTTCAAAAAGTTTGCATTTTTTTGCAAAAATAACTTCATTTTAGGGCTATTTTAATAAAAAAAATAGTACCTTTAAAACGTGGCTTAGAAATTGGCAGTGCAAACATAATTAAACTGATTGCATAAATGGGCTATTTGGGAGGTGGCTAATGGTAAAATTTTAGTTCTCTTATTTAGATGCTGGTAAATTATAAAATCGAATAGTTCAATAAAGCTCACACGGAGTAATGTATTTCGTATACAGTTTATAGAGAAAAATATATGGAGGGGGGCTAATGAAAATAGATTTGAGAGAAATTGGTAATTAACAGTGCTGTATAGCCCCCCCCCCTATTCCTTAGTTTATAATATATTTGTTGATGACACCTATGTTTAGCATTTTCACACTTGCGATCAAATTTGATTGCGTAGTTGACCATTTTTCAAAACTTTTATTTATTTATTTATTTATTTATTAGTTTTATTTTCAACAAATTAGCCCCCCCCTAAATAGTTGTTTCAAAAGATGCTTTAAATCACTATTTAGTCCACTCTAGTACATTTAACGGTCTCAAAAGTGCTAAAAACGTAGTGTTTTTCTCATTCTGCATTTTGGTCGACATGCCAATGGGGGGGCTATAACTCCCCCCCCCGCCCCCCTGGCTACGCTACTAACTGTGAGCGAATTAAGAATGCAAGTAAGGGGTGAGCATTTAGAAGCACTCAATGTCATGCTGTGCAATAAAGCGCTGCTTTAATTAACCAAATCGTTTAATAAATTTTTTTTTGAATATCGGTGGTGGTTTACTGCTTGTTTACTTTTTTGGCAAATTAAGTTAATTTAAGCCAGATTAGGATTCGGTTTTAGCTATTTGGAATAATTTTGAAATAACCTACTATTCTGAAATGCTCATCCCTAGTGGTAGTACTTGTGCTTTAGATAAACTATATGCTGTATGCGGCTGAAAGACAAAGAGTAATGTATTAAAATTATATCAGGGATCGAAATTAACTTTTTTGACAACTTGCCCGTCAGGCAATTGTTATCAAATGTCTACTTGCCCGAAAAAAAAAGTACTTTAAGTTTTGAGGTTAACTTGGAAAAAAGCACTGAATTTGCAAAATACGCGTAGTTTCGAGAATCAAGTTTTTGTGTGCGATTGTTAAGATAATGTGATGCAATCAGTAACTTTTTCCAATCATGCATCAGCAAAAATTGATTTTTTGATTGTAAATGTTTCATTTAATATTTAACGATCATAATTATTAATTACCGTTGTGGTTTGTTGCAAACGTATTTTTATTAGCGAATATTTTGGAAACTACATCAGCTAGAAAGCTAAAAGATCTTCGAAATAATCATAACAAAAAAATTGCAAAATTCTTGACGTTATCTTCATGCAGCGCAGGGTATACTTGTGGTAACTGAAACAGTTGTTAGCGTGGCAAGCGCCGGAAAACTTTTCTGGAAAAAAAACGGAACATTTTGTGCCTAACAGTTGCTAAACGCGTCCAAGAATCGCAAAATCTGCGTACGATTAAGACGTGTTAATTGCGACAAATAATGTGCTTACTATTAGACAATGCATTAATTGTGATAGTTACGAAGTGATTACTAAAATAAAGCAAGGAACAGCTTTCTCTACGTACAAATTTTACTTTATTGCAACAAAACCGGGTAAATTGCGTATTTAACTAATCTTGTTTGGAGTTGTCTAATACGCTGTATTTTGTTAATTTGCCGTCGGGGGAAGTTAAGCTGAAAACCAACTTGCCCCAAGGGATTTCAGCTTGCCTCGGGCAAGCGGGCAGGCGTTAATTTTGAACCCTGTATTTAGTTTAAGCTATCTCACTTGATAAGTACGAAATACTTTTTGTTTTTTGTACTGTAATTAGTAGCCGAAAACTTGGCCTCTACAATAGGAAAAAGATTAGATGAAAGGGTCGGAGGAGCAAACGACAAAATCACCAAAGATTGCTTTCCTGCCTACAAGAGAGATGCGTGGTTACAAAAATTCAAAAGATTCAACACTGCTATACCTAGTTCGGCCACCGTCGAGAGATTATTTGCTGTTGGTTCTGATATTTTGCGATCGAAACGATCGTCTATGACGAAAGAAAATTTTGAAAAGTTTGTTTTGCTGCGTGAGAATGAAAAGTATTAAAAAAAGTCAATTTTTCTCTATGAATAACGCATTATTTCTGAATGTGAGCGAGTGGAGCTTCTTTTGTTTTGGTGTTTATTTATTTTTATTTCTGTTTATTTTTGTTATTTTTTTTGTTTCAGTTTTTAATTGCTTTTTTTCTACAATAAAAATAATTGTTTCTTCGGTCTTAGATATGTGCCTTTAGTTATAAAAGCTAAACGCAATGTAGTTGGTTTATTCCAGTGCAGCTTAGCTGAAGATGGCACGATGTTTGTACTTCCATATGCAAGCGCGCTTTTGAAACTTCGATTATGCAAAAATTTGTACTCAAAAACTTTTTTAAATAGCGAAATTTGTGTGCACTTCGCAAGCAATCAATTCGTAGTTGCGCAGTACTATTTTCAATTTTTGGTTGCGGAATTTGTGTTTGCGCTTTAAAACGTTTAGAAATTTTGTTACGGAATTTGCAATTGCGCTTTAAGCTTTTAAGATTTTGGTTGCGAAATTTGCATTTGCGCTTTAAGCTTAAAAATTTTGGTTGCGTATTTTGCGCTTGCGCTTTAACCCTAAAAAATTTTGGTTGCGGAATTTGCGCTTGCACTTGCGCTTTAACCCTAAAAAATTTTGGTTGCGTAATTTGCGCTTGCGCTTTACGATGTGTTTTTTAAACGCCCAGCTCTGCCGCCAAGCAAGTTCATTAATATTGTTCTATTCTCATTAGTCACCACTAAACAAAAAACTTGATACAGCATTTATAATAATAATAATTGGACTGGGGAAGGAAGCGTCAGTTATATGAAAATGTGAGAACTAACAATACTTTTATTCAGATGCTTGAGTAACAATTTTCACATAAAAAAATCTAAATTTTTTTTTTATGAGGGGCATAACCAAAAACTTGCTAAGAGGGGGCTTGACCTTATAGCTATAAGTTTGTATCTTACAAACGGTGGTTTGGAGCGAAGCCCTTTGAGGTAAACGCGACCGTCGCACCGTAGCCTACTGGTACCGCAAGAAAATGCAAACTAATAAAATGTCCTCGAACGCATTTAACTTCGCACTAAACATCGACAAGCGCTCCGCTAGCGAATAAAACACCAAACTTAGTTTTAGAGGCTGACTTTTCCTCAGAGCAACTGCTAGTATTACTGTGCTAAATTCTTGTCCTTCGATGATAGTGTCAAATCATGCAAAAACTGCAATGTTTTTTTGCTTGCTCCAGCAAATCAACACAGCAATCCATTGTACAATAAGCAAAAAATCCACTACATAACTGATGACAAATCCAGCTTTCAGTTTCATTCATAGCGTTAACATTGGAAGTCTTCATAAACAGCACTAAATAACAAATACAAACAACTGTTTAAAGGCGGTGAATCATCCAGCCAATTCCGGTGGTTTACAATAGCTAATATTGAACTATAATTTTTGATATTTTTTGTTTTAATTTTGGGACTGCGATTGCAAAGATATTCAAGAAATACAAAAAGATGTCCCCCGGAAAAAAGTTTTTGGAAACGCTGAGATATGTTCTTCCCGCCAAAACCACAGTAGGCCTAATGGTTTAGAGAACTGTGGTAGGCCTAATAGTTTAGAGATAGTTTATTTCTAAATAGTTTAGGCCTAATTAGGCCGAACTATCTCTAAACTATTAGGCCTAATAGTTTAGAGATGGTTCGGCCTAATAGTTTAATAAGATTGCAGAAGGCCTAATAGTTTAGAGAACTGTGGTTTTGGCGGGAAGATCAAAACTCAGAGTTTCCAAAAACTTTTTTTGGGGGGACATCTTTTTGTATTTGTTGAATATCTTTGCAACCGCAGCCCCAAAATCAAAACAAAAAATATCAAAAATTATAGTTCAATTTTAGCTATTGTAAACCACCGGAATTGGCTGGATGATTCACCGCCTTTAAGCTTACTACAGGTATCATAACATGCTTGTCTGAAAAAGAAAAATCACATCAAAAAACAACATTGTTTATGCTTTAAATGTACCTGTATACTAGCCTATTGGTCTACACTCTACGAGATACCGGTTGATCTACCACTACCATAATGAGACATGGATGGTGAAAGCGTTTAAGGATTTGTTAACTGAGTAAACACCTAGAGAGAACTTTTGACATCCGCTTCCAGCTTTTCGCGTTTCTGCATTAAAACCCAGAACTGTCATCGTCAAAACAGATTATGGCAAGTTTTCAGTGGAAGGATCTAAACAAATCATTGATAGCTAGTAAATAGGCTAAGTACTACTACGTTTTTGAAGAAATGACTAGTCTTTTTATTTCGAAATTCGATCTACTGTACTTTGTTTTTCATTTATACTTTACAAACTTTTTTCTCAAGATTGTTTTGTTACCTGGGCTATTAGTCTAGACTCTTCTTCACGGTTATTGCCTGATAACATAATATATATAAACTCAATCTTCGTTTTACCGGTAATTCCAGCGCGCTATGACAAAACAGAACCTGTGATTACTATAAAAGCGCTTCAATAATAAAGTACACAAAGCTTTCTTCTCATTGAATGCATTTTAAAAGTAAGTTATTAAAATTAGCCTATGAAGCGACTAGTCGCGAAGATTAGCAACCACTTGCGAAAGTTGGCAACCTTCGCGAGTGACGTAATCGACCACTCGCGAAGGTTGCCAACCTTCGCTTCGCGTTGCTTCGCGTCCAGTCTAAACGCACCTTTATTTTGAAGCAGAAATCCATCGGACGTCACAATGAGGTATTTATTACATGCTAACACAAGATCTTGCAAAAGCAATTCGAGCGAGCATTTTTAACGCATGTTAGGTGAGACGATTGGTAATAGCATTTTTTCTACAGAGCTTTTTGCTCGTTAACACCTTTTAGCGAGCGAAAATGGTCTTTACGAGCTCGCTAACATGTTCTGTCATGTGGGCTCTGTTTTGTCTGCAACCTACCAGGATTATGTATTGAGTCATCATCACTCATGGCGTTTTAGACCCCAGCAGGCGCGTAACCAAGGTTTCGCTACGGTGGGGGCTTGAGCCTACGTTAATTTTTTGTTTTGTTCGAGACAGAGTAGTAAACGAGCCGACTAGTTCAGGCCCGAAACCGAAAATATAAGCCCGAACCCGAAAACTAATTTGTAGCCCAAAAAAAACTCAAATAAAGTCTTCATTCAGTAATGTTGCCAAGTTATTTTGATTATATTTTCGTGCACCTAAGACAAAAAGAACGTTTCAGGCCCCATATAAGCTTGAAATTTTGTCAACTTTAAGCCCGAACTCGACCAAAAAAGCTCGGCCCAACATACAACTCTGGTTCGAAAAAAGTTATAAATGGGGGGCGGGCGAACAAACTAGTGCAAATCAAATGTATCGCTAACGGGGGTCTGTGGGCAGAGCTCCAGCCACTGGGTGCCGTGGGAATCAAGGGCAAAGACCCCAGCCTCTAGACAATTTTTGTGATTTTTCCGAAAAATAGCCAGTTTAACTCCATTTGGGACAGATTTCGAACGTTTATAAAGCAATTGAAAAAAAATTAATTGCTAAGATTTGGAAGTGAGTTAAATTACCCAGTCTCTTCAACCCCCCACTACCCACAGACCAATGGTCTGAAACACGTTTAACGCTTGCATTGCGGGGTTACATTTTAAAGTGACTAGACTGTGAGGGAGGCTGAAGCCTTATTCTCTCTTGGTTGCGCCACTAAACCCTAATAGCCTATAGTTTAGTTAGTCCACTTTCAATCCATTTTCCAAAGTCAAATCTAAAACAAGATTCCGACTTTTGAGTAAGAACAGACCACTACGTCCGACTTGATTTTTTTTAACACAAAAACTGAAAAAGCTAAAATTGCTCATTCTTACAGCCACCAGCAGGAAAATTTTTAGCGTTCTCATCGCAAGCTACTTTTTGCTGCCTCACGCTTAATTTTTTTCCTGAATTGAATATACAGTAAATAATTATGGTGACAAAGTACACAAAAAAAAAACAACAAACACTATTCAAACATTTACTTTGGCAAAAATCATTCAAAATCACTAGATCAGAGCAAAAATCACTGTTGATCTAGAAAAAATCACTAGGCGTGGTACCAGCGCTGTATAGGAAAAGAAATTGTTGCCCGCACGTGTAAATGGAATTTTAAGTTTTTTGCTAAAGAATATTTCCGGCGCTAAGATTTTTTTTCTGGCTGCATGTAAATTTGCGGAAAAAAGTTTTGAGTGTAAATGACATGATAACTGTAGATGCAATAAAATCGCAGAAGAAACTTAATCGTCTCTTTCGCCCTAAATTAAGAAACTGTCCTACTGTGCAGTGCAGACTTCATTGAAAAAAAACACTGTTTATTGAAGGCAGGAAGCCAGACTTAGTGCAATTTTTGTCGTTATGTTGTAGCTGAATGTTCTATCTGCCGTTTATTACGAGGTATTACTTTTTTTTTTGCTCATGTCACTTTGAACTTGAGAAAGTTAATTCGATCTGACGAGCTCGAATTCATCTATTTTTGCTCTTTTCAGCTGAAAAATCTCCTTTTTTGAGTTTTTGTAGATCTGGTATTGAAGTTGCTCCAAACAATCCAAAGGTGCTTTACAATTGGGCAAATTATCTTCGAGAAACTAAAAGATATTCAGAAGCAGTAGTGGAATATGAAAGAGTGTTAGAGCTTGAACCTACTTATGTTAGTGCCATCAACAACCTAGCAACTATTTTAGAAGATACCAAAGAAACATTGGTAAGTAAATTAAAGTCCAGTTTCAACAATGACAAGTGATTTGACTTCATGTATGAAATTAAAATTTAATGTCTTCACTTAAACTGTATTTATAATATAGTACACGTCACATTTAAAATAAAAATTTTAACCACTATACAGACTGTTTCACCGGTAATCGGGATTATCAGGGGTGTCTTATTCATATAGATTCTATTTTATTTATAATTCGAAACCGATAATTTTTATGCAATTAGTTACATTCATCTTACACTTAAAAATTTGGAGTTGATGGGGCAAGTACATTTGCTTAACAATTTTGGGTATGGTGAAACCAATCATTTAAAACGGACCGAAGCTAGATAACGTCATCAAGCTCAGTGACGTCACCACTACTTGAGCAGCTTGCTTAATTTCAATCAAAAGACGATAAAAAAGGGGTCGTAAACCAAACTATCGTATAGACCAAAACTAAGGTTTTTAATTACTTTAATTACAGCATTACAAATCTATGAAGAAAACACACGTAAGATCATCGTAAACTCAAAACTTCAGTAACTAACATAACTACAGCCGCAGCTTACTGCTTGCAGTTCAACATGCAGATAAACTAAACGGATAAATACGTCACTAAAAAGGGCTTCAAAAATCAAGGCAGTAACTAAGCATAGCGAGCGAAACAAATCAAGTGTGACCAGCAAAGACATAGCAAGGTTGCCACTTACCACAATCTTCCCCTCTTGGAGGAAATAATCATTGTTCTAAAAAAGCTATCTATTTTCAAGTATCATAAATATCATGACTATAACGTTCAGGTGGCTTTTGTACTCGAGATGAACGTCTCACAGCTTTCGAACCTAGAGACGTATCTTGTGACACAAGTTGAGGAAAAAGTTCAGATTAGTCAAATTGAGAAGAATGATCCTCAGACCTAGCCGGTGTGTGAACAGCTCGCTGGAAAGGCGATAAAACAGAGGGATTCCGAACTAAGTTTTCGAGCGATGGACAAGAAGCAAGATTGTTCGTTGAAACAGAAGATTTCCTTCCATTCGGGAATCGTATTTGCGTAACTTGGGTTAGCATCCAATAGCTCAACTTCTTCAACCAACGGGTCACCTTTGCTTCGAATGAAACGCCGAAGTAAAACAGGTCCAGGCTGAACGAGCCAACTTGAGAGAGATTTCTAGTCATACTCCGCCGATTAAATCTAAAAAGGCGTTTATGGGGAGTGGCATTGGTAGTGGTACATAATGGGGCGTATTAGGGGGGGGGCATTGTGCCAAGGCCCCCCCTCTTTGGGTCGCCTGTAAAGTATTTTTTATTTATTTTTTCATTTTTTAAAGCAATGTTGTAGGTTGCAGCGATGACAAGCTAAAACATACAGCGAGAGCAGCTGCTCTTGCTTGCTTTAGTGCAACTCACCTTCGCTCATCATAAAATTATGTTTGTTTTAGCGCAACTTTTTTGAGGATAATTTATGCCCCCTCCCCCCTTTCGAAAATCCTGCGTACGCTACTGGGCACATAGTAGTGAAGGCACAATAGTAAGAGCTTCTGCTAGAACAGCCTCCCAACAACTTTCAGGCTGGTCGTAAGTTCGCAACAGCAATTTGACTGTTTTCCAAACAGTTTGTTAATTTCGCACTGCTAATTCCCTATAGGGTGATAGGGGGTCCTTTTGTTGCTTGATATCCCACAATCAGGAAACTATTTCTTCAGCTTTTGGGACATGAACAAAGATTCTCCAACGCTATTGATGTAGAGAGGATAGTCAAATAAGAAGAATAGTTCACTTAGACAACGAACGACTGTGGAAGTAGTCATATCACGGCAGGCAAACGCGAAAGGATACCGACTACACTATATTCATCAACGGACATAAGCTGGTATTTATTTTTTCCATCAAGTAGTCCTTTAAAGTCGATGCTAAGTCTCTCCCAGAGTCTCATCGATTTAATTAACACTTCTGGCGGTTGGCGGTAAAATTTGGGTTTCATTTCGCAGCAAGTTCTGCCATTTAAACAAGTAGATGGAAAAAAGAAGGGGTTTTCGCGCAAACAAAATGGGCTAGGCGTGAAATGCCACGATGTCCTAGCTTTTGGTAAATTTTAACCAATTCATGTTTAACCAATTCATTGGTAAATTTTAACCAGTTCATGACATTAATCAAACTCTTGATAACGCATCAGGTGTCAAATTGTTTTTTCCTGGCCGATGCATAATATGGTAATCAAAATTTCCTAATTCAACTCGCCATGCAGCTGTGTTTTAATGTTTTTAACACTAGAAGTACCAGAGATTTTACACTACGTAGAAGTATCTAGTGGGGTCAAATCGACCCCCGTATATTATTGACATTTCTAGCACTCTTTAAATTCCCAATAAACCAACCGCAGACTCAATAGACATAATCCCTCTATTTCATGAATAAATCAAACGTAGGTTCGATTCTTGAGTGAAATTTCGAAAATTTTGCAAAAGATTTCGAAAATTTTGGCAATTCTTCAAAAAATTCACGCGAATGCGTCAAAGGTATTTATCTAAATGAAAAAAACTTTTTTTAGATCTTGTATAGTTGTTTTGTATGCCTTATTATAAAAATCAACACAGCAAAAACACATGAACATCATTAGCAATTTTTTATTGGTAACTAATCTTACCAGAGGTGGAGTCCTCGAGGACGTCCTTGGCCTCGAGGACGTCCTCGAGGACACAATTTAAAGTCCTTGGTCTTGGCCTTGAAGGTCAAGTCCTTGGCCTTGACCTCGAAGCCTCAAGTCCTCGAAAATTGCCCTGTCCTCGGCTTGAGGACAGCACTATTTTTTGAACCGTTAAAATCTTGTTGGAAAACGCCAGAAACCTCTCGGAAAATTTGCTAACACCTTTTTTGTTTTCCTCAGTTGGAGCATAGGCGTAGCGATGACGGGAAACCAGGAAATCCACCCCCGCCCCTCCAACTGAAATTTCACAAATGACAAAAATGTGCCAAAAAAGCCTACTTTTTTTCGGTTACAGTTTCTTTTAAGCATTTTTGCTTGCAACAGTAACTAACAACAATATGGAAGACCAAGAGCCCCGGGCCCCTCTCAATTCAATTTTTGCCAGCCAATTTAAACGTATAACCCGGAAAAAATGGAGAGTTTTTATCCTAAAAGTTGCTATCTCCGACCCTCATATAGCCTTTTTATGAACGTAAAACATTTACCAGGGCCGGATTTACCATAATATGGCGCATTACCACCCAGGGGCCCCGCGCTCAAACCGTAAGACTTTTTTGGTCTTCCTCTATATTTGGCAGAAAGATCTTGCAAAAATCCTCAAGGTGCCAGGGGCCAAGCGCGATGTAAATCCAGCCCGGCAATAACATGGCTAGTAGGCGTAACCATCTATTGTACCATTTTTGAATAACAATTCAGTATTTCACCTCCAACTCCCCAGTTTTTACGCACAAAATACTTGAAAAAAATAGTCATGGGAAATGCTCATTGAACAAATCATTGACTTCAATTGAGGGGCCTGGGCCCCCAAGCCAAACATATACTCCTGTAACTGGTTATTTTCATGACAAAACAAAAATATCTAAGGAAAATCTTCGGATGGATTGCTATTTACTGCTAAAATGTAGCAAGAGACAAAGCACCTTACTTCCCCCTACTAGGACCAAATCACTTACAATTAAAATTTAACTCAAAAATGCAGGATGTTAAACGTGTTTTGGACTTAAATTGCGAGTAAAAGGAGCATTAAACAATTCAATTTTTTCCAATTGGCTTTCAAATTCCAAAAATCTAATGCTTTCAAATAGCTCCGAATACGTGCGAAATGAGATTCAATGCCATTAAAATAGCTTTTTTTTTCAAAAAATTCCAAGCGAAATTTCCAAGAAAAAATTCCAAGCAAAATTTCAAAATTCCAAGCGACTGGAGGCTTCGCCCCCAGACCCCTTCTGTAATACGTTTGAGTTGCACTAGCTTTCAGTTACACCAGCTTTCTCAACACATCTCCAAAGTTAGATATTTGCACTTTTTAACTATTAGTTTAAGGCTTTTCTCTTTGCAAAATCCTGGTTAAGTGCCAACAGGCAACGATTTCACATCTTCCATCCTACGATATCTTTGCCCCATAAAAAGTTACTCTTTTGAAAAACTTTGATGACGTTATTTTATGCCATTTGTGGTTTGAACTCCCAATCAAAAATTCTGGCTACGCCTATAAATTGGAGATTGCCTGAAAAAATTTTTTGAAGACCTTTTTTTTTGGAGAACACTTGCGGCTGTGTCCTTGGTCCTTGGCCTCGAGCATTCCTGTCCTTGGCCTCGAGAATGTCAGTCCTCGAAAAGGCTGTCCTTAAACTTGGCCTTGGCCTAGGATTTTTTTGTGTCCTTGGCCTCAAGCCTTGTGTCCTCGACTCCACCTCTGAATCTTACGATAATTGAGTTTTTTTTTCTGTTTTTTTAATGAATTTACCACAAACATAGCGCAAGGCAGCATGTTTTACGGTTTTTGATGGCGCAGTTTTTGCTTTGGCAGTGCTTTTTTTGTTGGTTTTCTGCTTACAGCTGTTGCTGTGAGTGTACTGAGTGGACTCTTGTGAGTTATTAGCTTTTTTCTCTTTAACATGTTTTGCATGAAGCTCTTCAGATAATGGCAAAAGGTACCGTCGCCGTGAGATTTTTGACCCAATTACTAACTAATATAAAATGTGAGCATTGATCCCAGAAAATCTAAAAGGTAGTAAAAAAACTGCACAGGCCACCTGCGAGAAGCTGCATTTACAGTGTAATTTCAGCCATCTGGTCAACCACATCGACTCCAAAATTGATGCAGTTGAAAAACGGTACAGTTTCAGGCTTAGACTTTCTATCGTCACCGATATCAATAGTAGAGTGCATTGTGGTAAGCAGCAAAACGTTTTCAGCAGTTTTGGCTTGACAAATAGTCAAGGTGCAGCAATCAGGTTTGAAAACTTTTGTTGCGTAAAGATCCTTGTTCATTTTTTTGATTTCTTGCGAAATCTCTTTTCGAATGCATTTTATAGTTCCGACAATGCAGATTCCCTGTTGTCTCAAAGTTTTAGCAAGATTTTCCGAAGTAAAAAAATTGTCTGTTGTCACATTTCGAGCTGTCTTTCTGTAGGGTTTGATTAGTTGCAAAACAACCTGTTCACCTAATTTTACTCCTACTGGCCGAGAATCATCTTTCCTTAGATAAGGAATGCTATGTAGCATATACTTTGTGTCCAAATCAGCGGCCATCCAAAACTGAATGTCAAATTCGTCAACCTTATTTGGCATGTATTGCGTGAATGTACATCGCGCTTTAGGAGGAAAAAGTTGCTCATCCATAGTGATGTTGATGCCCGGTCGATAATGTCAAAGACAATTTCTGACAAAAGTGTACCAAACTGTTGATATCAGAGCCAGTTTGTCAGTAGCTAGTCAATGAGGCCGTGTTTGCTTATAGTCAAACCGCAGAAATTTTATTTTTTCAACAAATCTGTTACGAGCCATAGTTTCAGAAATAATTGGAATTTCCCATAACTTATTTCATAATTCGTGTACCTTGATCTTAGCTGCCTTGTGAGCTTCACGGGCGTAACAATCGCTAAAAATGCATCCAGTGCATGTAGAGACACGCGCCATTTGTCTATTTATAGAACTCTTTAGGCTTCTTCTTCAGTACATCGTTGAATGTGACGCAACATACGTTCATCAATCAATTCATCCCATGCACTGCTAACCGATTCTTTGAAAATACTACACTTTGCTTGAGTAGATGGCCCAGGTGCTTCTCTGAAAATATTGTGGTGAGATCGGCGTCCGGAATTATTTTGAACAAGGTCCAAAAGATCTCAAGTAGTCCCATCAGAAGTTGCAAGGCTTGTTGTGTTTTCTGAAGATCCTAATCTTCATCCGTTTCTGAATTCTTTCGGTATCAGCAAAGTCTGAAATATCGGAGTTTGATGATTCTGAAACTAGTGATTCGTTGTCAGATGAAAATTCACTTTCTAATTCATTAAAATTGTCTTCATTTGAATCATAAACATCTTCAGATGAGCGAATATTAGTTTCTGCATCAGAATCATCTTCCTGGATGTTTTGTAGTAAATCTAAAGCTTTTAGAGAAGTAAGTCTTTTTCGATCAGCTATTGATTTTACATGAACTCAGGTATAGTTAGTACATTGCCTAGCTGTATGTCCTAAAAGATCCAATAGCTAAGAAGTATTCATAGAGTATATTGTATGCATTATATTTTCTGTCAATATAAATATATAATTGTATTTTGCAGTAAATTAGGCTATTGCTACGGTACTGAAAAATTACTTGTTGGTGGTACTAGTTTAGATATGTTTCGTACATTCGTTTGCTCTATCAAAACTTTTACAGTAGGCTTACACCAAAAACCAAGTTTGCACTGCGTAAATTCCCTGCCGCTAAATATTGATAAAAAATAAACTGCTAACTGGATGTAATTTCTATCTAGTCTAGCTACAACAACGTACGATTTTGCTGATCTCAAAAATGAACAACTTTTTCGTGAGAAAGTTGAATGGCTCTGCTATGTACATCAAAAACGGCTACAAATAAATCACACCAGCATTTTGACTCTATTGTTTTCGTGAACGCTCTTTGTCTTGTGACAAGCATCAAAGACAAAATCACCGCCATCAAAACGAAAACGATGATCTCCTGCTGATCCTGCCGCGTAACGCAATTATTCTGTCCAGACAAAAATGTTGACCTGGGTTTTGCAAGATGTTTATGTTCACAGACACGATAGAAAACCATAAGGGTCAAAATGACCACAGCCGGTACTTCTCGGTATATCACCGCATACAAGCTAAATCAAAACATATTTTTTTGTGAAACCGCCACTACCATGTTTAACTACTAAAGTTAGGAAAAGTTAAGAAGTTTCACGTCTCTATTACAATCATCCTTGCAGCAACACACTAATAACTTGGCGCTCCGGGGCAAAATGACTCTTATGGTAGTCCCAGTGTTAATTTTGCCAGTTCTTTTCAAGTCAAACATAAATGACACAGCTCTTTGGTCTGTTAAAAGCGTAAATTTAAGTCCTTGTAGGAGGTGGTTCCATTTTCTGACCTAGTCTATTATTGCAGCTGCATCCTTTTTTTACAGTCGAGTAACGAGCTTCACTGGGAGAAAATGTTGGAGAATGAAATTCTACTGGTTGTCCTTCTTGATTTAACGTGGCAGCAAGCGTGCGTTTAAATGCATCGCATTCCACTACAAAGGGGGTATCTTCTTTAACACTGGTCAAGCAAGCTGACGCAGGATCTCCTTTGAGAGTTTCAAAACTGCTAATAGCAGTAGTGGAAAAGGAAGAGGAAGAATTCAGTTTGGATTGCACTAAAGGCCAGGCTTTTCAGAAAATTCTGATAACCATTTAGCGTAGTATAAAAACATTCCAATGGCCCTCTCTAACTCGGATTTGGCTTTGGGCAAAGGAAGTTCGAGCAAAGGTCGAAGACGCTCAGGGTCACATGTAATCTAGCTGCGTGAAAATCTGTTTCCAAGTAAATCAATTTCGCTGCGAGCTGCATCTTTGAAACTTTGAATTGTTAATTTTTTGCAGATGAAATTAAGGCCTTTAATTTTGCATCACGGTCAGCTTTATCACAACCACTCACAGTTATATTGTCAAGATACGCATTTGTGCCGGTTAGTTTGTACTTTCTAATTAAATTATCGACAATTCTCTGAAAAAACGACATGCCATTAGTGACGCCAAAGGGCAAACGTGTATACTAATATAATTTCCGATCGGCTTCAAAGGCTGTATAAGGGCGGTCGGCAAGGCATAGGGGAATCTGATAGTATGAGATTTTAAGTCCAAAGTGTTAAACACCGACCCTAGTGCAATTTTGCTAATTTGTTAATTAACCTTCGGAAATGGCCAATGGGTACGCGTCAAGTAAGGTATAGTTTGCCAATAGTCGATCACCATGCTTGGTTTATGCTGCCCATCTCTGGCAATGAGCACTTGGGCACGCCAAGGGGAGTATGACGGTTCAATTACTTTATCAGTCAGTAGTTTACTCACTTCTTTCCGAATAAAATGCTTGTCTTCTTGGTTGAATTTCCGCGGCTCTGTAGCGATGAGCTTACAATGAGCGTCCAAACTGTGAAACAATCGAGGAGCATCTACGGACGAAGCTGAAACTCCACTGTATGAATTAGCTTCCACAACTAAGTGCTCATGCACTCCTACTAGTTTTAATACAACATCTTCATACTGATTTAGAAAGTTTTGTCCCCAAACGATGTCGGCGCAAAGTTTAGGGACAACTCCAAAAGTAATGTTTGAATAACCTCTGCCTTGAATTTTTAGATTGCTGCATACTTTTTCGAACACTTCAGTAATTGAGCTGTCTGGAGCCAATGAGACTTTTGTCGGATCACTTTGCGGGTGGAGATGAACTTCTTGAGCGCTCATAAACTTTTCAGAAAAACGAATCCACACATTGCTGTAGTGGAATAATTACAAAAAAGATTCAAACCCAGGCTCCGAAAGAATTCATTGTTACGATAGGCTACGTCATACAATAAACATAAAGGTGCATACAAAAATGAATGAAAGCGGTTCATATAAAAATAATTTTTCCGATTTAGCATCGCAGCAAAATACGGTAAAACTATAGCGCTAACATAGATTAAACCAAAAAAAAAAATTTTAATACTGCGAATTACGCAACTTTCTTTAAACAGCAGGGAACGCTAACCCATCGCTTCGTTGAGCACTTGAGGCTTTTCATTGACTCAGCAAAAAGACGCTTTAAGTAATCACGTTTCACTTTTTAAATTTTGACTTTATGCCAATTAATGAGGTAACCTTTTTCCGTCGAATAGTGGCAAAGTACTGATTTCTCGGGCCGTTGAAATTTTATTGCTCTTTGATGTTCCGTTATTCTGGATTTGAGGTCGCGTTTGGTTTGTCTGATATAAAGAAAAGCACAATCCTGACAATGAACTTCGCAAACTCAGCTGGACTTTTCATAATGATTCATGTGATCTTTTAGGCAAGGGAGAAATCTGCCAATCGTTAAAAAAGGCTTGAACGCCACTTTTACACCGGTTTCCAAAAGTATTCGCTTGATTTTGTCAAATACACCATCCTTGATGTAAATCCTTGATGTAGGGTCGTAAATCCAGAAAAAGTTAATTGAGTACTAGGTTGGTTGTCGGTTTTACTCGTAGAAAAGTGATGGGTAAATCAAGCAGGAAAACCATTGAGAGTTAATGTTTTGTTTGTGAGATCAAGATAAGATTTACGTTCAAATGATTTTTGAATGTGGGGGTCTATTCGGTGGTAGAAGGTTCTAGCAACAGCCAACTTTTGGTGTAAGGGATGGTGGGAGTTAAATTATAGATAACGGTCGGTGGGTGGGTTTGTGATAAATTGTGGTAAGAGTTAGCAATTATCGCTGCAGTTGACCCGAACATCCCAAAAAAGCTATTATCCTCCACTGGCGAAAATTATTAATCAAAGAAACCTTAATGATTCAACAAAGAAATCCAGATCTAAACTCCGACAAAGCTTCGATTCCATTATATTTATTTAATGTGTAAAAACTAAAAACATTCGTTCAACGTAAGGAAATATTTATTCAACGTGTGAAAACAATAATTGTTTTTAAATTCACGCTCGATTCCTTTTTTTGTTATGCGTCATTGCTTTACCTTTTTTTTTCCTGTGCTTTGCTCGTGACAAGTTGCTGTTGCCTATATCATTTATCTGCTGATGATGAGACTAGTAATGTCTTGAAACTTTCAGTAAAAAATGTTCGCTCACGTTTTGGCTCTTTGCTTTATATTAAGATTACTCCAATTCCAGTATGAACTTAATCTTTGGGAAAATAGAGTTAATATGATGGTGAAAGTCATCAATTATGGACGATTTGATAAAACAAAACACATCATCAACATAACGTAGTCAAATTTAGGGGGTTCTCGAAAAGTAGTGAAGGCTTGACGCCCAATGTGTTCCATGAAAATATTAGTTACCACCAGTGAAATACAAGATTCCATAAGAGCATCAAAAATTTGCCGTCACAAAATGTTGTTAAACGAAAACACAGTGAAATGGAGACACAACTCAACACATGTTATGACATTACCAGCTTTGTTCGTACGCTCATGCAGCAATTATCATCAGACATAAGCAAATTGGAAATAATCCACAAAGTTTCAGGAACAGAAATAGATGTAAACGAGCTGACCACATCGAAAGAAACAAAACACTCATTATTTAAAGGCGTAACGCGAAGAAAAGAAGTTAAAAGTTTTTAGCTCTTGGTGACAGATTATTTGCAATTTGCCGAGCAGCAAACACTAAACTGTTAGGACATTGGCGAGAAAATACTCAAAATATAATGTGCCCCAGCAGTTTGTAGAAATGTTGCTACTTCAGAACAAGCCATGGCTAGTTAGATATAAAAAAATAAGAGCTATGTCTTTCTTGCCCAGTGTAGATTGTGGTAAATTTAAGTTGAAAAAAGCTTTTCAAAGCGGCAGGATTTTAGCATTTACTAAAAAGTCTAAAAATCTGTGCCATTTCTACTCTGGGCTGATTAAAATGATGCTAAAATGCCAGGTAGCGTGAGCCTCTTCCACATGCATGCTTTTACAATTATTCGATTATGCGATTTTAACGTATATTTTGAAGTTCTTTGCTTTGTGCCGTGACCCAAAAGGGGGGGGGGCATAGCAAAATACCCTCCCTCCTAGATACGCTCCTGGATGTGCATGTCTTAATGGTCACAGCATATTAGTTACAGCTTGAAACCATTTAACAAGTGTTTTCAAAATGTGTGGTTTGTTAATACAGTTTTTTTTTATAAAGAGTTTGTTTATAGTAAAATATATATGTAAATTTCGGTTGGTGCGTAGAAGTCGTTTAGTTGCAAGAAACGAGAATTTGACCGGTGTTTCAACCGGATTGACCGGCCGGTCGAAGAATCTCGACCCTACCGGCTACCCGACCGGTTTCCATCTCTGCCTTGTACCACCGAATAGACTCCCTTAGGCATAACCAGGGGGGGCCAGGGGGCTCGCTTTCCCCCAATTGAAATGCTACCAATGATAAAAATGTGACAAAAAAGCCTATTGTTTCTTCAGTTTCAGTTTCTTTCAGCATCTTCGCGTACAACAGCATACGCGTACAACAGTGATTAACAATAATATTGGTCCAGGGGGCCTGGGTCCCCTCAATTCAATTTTAGCCAACCCTAAAAGTTGCAATCTCAGGCCCTGATCTAACCTTTGTACGAACGTAATGCAGTAAGAGGGCCGAACTTACCATAAGGCCCGCGCTCAGATAGTAAGACTTTATTTTACTCTTCACCTGTATGTGGCAGAAAGATGTTGCGAAAATTTCCGAAAGGCCAGAGGCCCCGCGCAATGTAAATCCGTCCCGGACAATATCAGGGTTTGTAGGCGTAACCATCTATTGTACGCATAGACGTAACCAGATTTTTGAATGGGGGGGGCCCAAACCACAAATGACATGCAATGATGTCATCAGAAACTTCGAAAGCGGAATTTTTTGTGGGGGCAAAGATATCGTAGAATGGAAGATCAAAAGCCGAGGCCTGGGGTTTAATGCACGTAACTAGGAACTCGTTCAAGAAAAGAGCTTAAACCAATAGTTAAAATGCGAAAATGTCTAAAGTGGGAAACGCGTTTGAGCAAAGAAGTGTACTGTAATTCAAATGTGTCACAGACGGGGTCTGGGGGTGGAGCCCCCAGCCACTGGGCAATTTTTCGTAATTTTTTGGAAAAAAAGCTATTTTAATGCAATTGGATCACATTTCGCACGTATTCATAGCCATTTGAAAGTGCTAGAGTTTTAACATTTGAAAGCCAATTGAATAAATTAAAAAGTTTTTCCTGAGGTTCCTCTGCTGTTCTAGGCTAGGTTTGAGAAATCGCACAGGTGCTACTCAAAAGACTAACCTGAGGTTCCTCTGCTGTTCTAGGCTAGGTTTGAGAAATCACACAGGTGCTACTCAAAAGACTAACTTTATTACTGACGTTTCGCTAGTTAGAAACAACTAGCTTCTTCAGAGCACTGCTATCAGTAGTGATGGCAAATCGCCATCAACTTCAGATAGCAAAAAACAGAAAAACGATCCCACACATTGCTGCAGTAGAATAACTGGCGAAAAAATTCAAAATATAGCTCCGATAAAATTCATTGTTACGATTAGCTACGTCATACAGATAATGTAAAGGTGCGTATAAAAATGAAAGAAAGCGGTTCTATGAAAATAATTTCTCCGAATTAACATTGCAGCAAAACACGTTAGAACTAACACTAGGAAAGATTAAACCAGAAGAAATTCAACACTGGGAATTAAGCAACTTTCTGTAAACAGCAGGGAATGATAACCCATCATTTCTATTGAGTACTTGGGGCTTTTCGTTGACGTACCAACTTTCAGTGAAAAGACGCTTCGAGTAATCATGTTCCACTTTTTAAATTTTGACTTTAGACCAATCGATGAGGTGATCATTTTCCATGGAATGCTAGCGACAAGTCGATTGAAATTACAGAGAAAAAAGTAAATAAATTAGTGTATGGTTTTGCTAAAGAGAATAAAATCACAACTCCCGTATATCATCAATTAAAATGTGACAAAGCTGTTACTACCAAGTTTTATGGTTTACCGAAAATTCATAAAAGTGATGTTCCGCTTAGGCCTATTGTATCTTTTATTGGTGCTCCTACTTATTGTTTAGCGAAATTTTTAGTTGGTATTCTTTCTCCTTTGCTTTCTTTGGAATATACTGTTCAAAATTCTAGTCAATTTGTGCGGTTAATCAATAATTTCCAGCGTTTAAGTAATGAGTGTCTTGTTTCTTTCGATGTTGTAAGCTTGTTTACATCTATTTCCGTGCCTGAAACTTTGTCAACTATTTCCAATTTGCTCATGTCTGATAATTTGTTGCATGAGCGTACAAACTTAACAGCTAGTGATGTCATAAAATGTGCTGAGCTGTGTCTCTATTCCACTGTTTTTTCTTTTAACGACTCTTTGTATCGGCAAATTTTTGGTGCTCCCATGGGATCTTGTATTTCACCGGTGGTAGCTAATATTTTCATGGAACACATTGAGCGTCAAGCTCTCACTACTTTTTGAAAACCCCCTAGAATTTGGCTACGTTATGTTGATGATGTGTTTTGTGTAATCAAATCGTCAGTAATTGATGACTTTCACCATCATATTAATTCTATTTCCCCCAATGTTAATTCACACTGGAATTGGAGGATAATAACTCGTTAGTCTTTTTAGATGTTTATGTCAAGCGTACTGTTAATAGCAAACTCTGGACCACAATTTACCAGAAACCCACCCACACCGACCGTTATCTACAATTCGACTCTCACCACCCTTTACACCATAAGTTAGCTGTTGCTAGAACCTTATATCACCGAATCGACTCCCACAATCAAAAACCATCCGAACGCAAATCACATTTTGATCTCACCAAGAAAACATTGACCCTCAATGGCTTCCCTGCTAGATTTAGCAATCCCTTTTCTAAGAGTAAAACCGACAAGCCAGCTAGTACTCAATTAACTTTTTCTGGATTCACAACCCTACCCTACATCAAAGGTGTATCGGACAAAATCAAGCGAATACTTTTGGAAACCGGTGTTCAAGTGGCGTTCAAACCATTTTTGACAACTGGCAGATTTCTCCCTTCCCTTAAAGATGAAATAAATCATAATGAAAAGTCCAACTTGGTTTACGAAGTTCCCTGTCAGAATTGTCCTTTTGTTTACATCGGACAAACCAAACGGGACCTCAAATCTAGAATAAAGGAACATCAACGAGCAATAAAATCCAACGGCCAGAAAAATCAGCACTTTGCCAGCATTCCATGGAAAATGATCACCTCATCGATTGGTCTAAAGTCAAAATTTAAAAAGTGGAACATGATTACTCGAAGCGTCTTTTCACTGAAAGTTGGTACGTCAACGAAAAGCCCCAAGCACTCAATAGAAATGATGGGTTATCATTCCCTGCTGTTTACAGAAAGTTGCTTAATTCCCAGTGTTGAATTTCTTCTGGTTTAATCTTTCCTAGTGTTAGTTCTAACGTGTTTTGCTGCAATGTTAATTCGGAGAAATTATTTTCATAGAACCGCTTTCTTTCATTTTTATACGCACCTTTACATTATCTGTATGACGTAGCTAATCGTAACAATGAATTTTATCGGAGCTATATTTTGAATTTTTTCGCCAGTTATTCTACTGCAGCAATGTGTGGGATCGTTTTTCTGTTTTTTGCTATCAGAAGTTGATGGCGATTTGCCATCACTACTGATAGCAGTGCTCTGAAGAAGCTAGTTGTTTCTAACTAGCGAAACGTCAGTAATAAAGTTAGTCTTTTGAGTAGCACGTGTGATTTCTCAAACCTAGCCTAGAACAGCAGAGGAACCTCAGGAAAAACTTTTTATTTGAAATGCCTGGTGTACAACTACATTACATTTTTTGAATAAATTAAGTTGTTCAGTTCTCCTTTTGCTTGCAATTTGAGTCCAAAACACGTTTAAAATCTTGCATTTTGGGGTTAAATTTTGTAAGTGATTTGGCCCAGGTGGAGGTAAGTAAAGAGCATTGCCTCCTGCAATATTTTAGCAGTAAATAACAATCTAGTCGAATATTTTCCTTAAAGATTATTGCTTTGTCATGAAACCAACCAGTTATTGGAGTACATATACGCCCAGGCCCTTTCAATTTAAACCTTTGTCCAATGAGCATTACCCTTACTGTAGCTAATTTTTTTCAAAAGTATTTTCTTGCATAAAAACTGGCGAGATGGAGGTGAATTGTAATTAAAAATGTACAGTAGATAGTTAATCCTACAAACCATGTTATTGCCCGGGCAGGATTTACATTGAGTTGAGCCCCTGGCACTTTGGGATTTTGCAATATTTTCCTGCCAAATACGGTTGAAGACCTAAAAAAAGTCTTATCTAAGTGCGGGGCCTCTGACACTGAGCCATATGTTAAATCCGTGCTTGGTTAACGGTTATTGCATTACGATCATAAAAAGGTTAGTCTTTTAGGATAAAAGAGCCTCAGTTAGGATAATTCAGGGCCTCAGTTAGCAACTTTTAGGATAAAAGCCCTTAATTTCACTTGGGTTATGCGTTTAAATTGGTTGGTAGATATTAAACTGAAGGTGCCCAGACCCCCTGAAAAAATATTATTGTTGGGAGACCCATTTAAATTAGGGCCATTTAAATATTATTGAAGGGGGATTTTAAAATTGGTTGGCAAAAATTTAATTGAGGGGGCCTGGGCCCCTTGGATCAATATTGTTGTTGGGGGCCCATTTAAATTGGGGGCATTTAAATATTATTGCAGTGGGCATTTTTAAATTGGTTGGCAAAAATTAAATTGAAGGGGCCCGGGCCCCCTGGCTCAATATTATTGTTGGGGGCTCATTTAAATTGGGGGCCATTTAAGTATTGTTGTAGAGGGTATTTTAAAATTATTTGGCAAAAATTAAATTGAAGGGGCCCGGGCCCCCTGGATCATTATTTTTTTGGAGGGCCCATTTAAATGGGGGCCATTTAAATGGGCCCACTGGATCAATATTATTGTTGGGGGCCCATTTAAATATTATTGTTGGGGGCCCATTTAAATTGGTTGGTAAAAATTAAATTGAGGGGCCTGGGCCCCCTCGATTGATATTATTGTTAATTACTGTTGCATGCGTGAACCGTTGTATGCGAAGATGCTAAAAGAAACTGAAACTGAAGAAACAATAGTCTTTTTTGTGACATTTTTATCATTGGTTGCATTTCAATTGGGGGGTGGCCCAGGGCTTATGATTGTACGTATATTTTTCAATAACAATTCACCTCCACCTCGCCAGTTTTTATGCTGCAATATACTTCGGAAAAAAAAATTAGCTGGGGGAAATGCTCATTGAACAGATTATTAAATTTGAATTAAGGGGGGATGGGCCCCCTGACCGTACATGCACTCCTATAACTGGTTATTTTCATGACAAAACAAAAATCTGTTACGAAAATCTTCGAGTGGATTATTATTTACTGCTAAAATACTGCAGCAGGCCATGTGCCTTGCTTACCCCTATCTGGGCCAAATCACTTACAATATTTAGCACCAAAATACAAGATCTGAAACGTGTTTTGGACTTAGGTTGTACGTAAAAGGAGCATTGAACAATTAATTTTTTAATTGGCATTCCAATGTGAAAAATCTTGTTCCTTCAAATGGCTGTGAACACGTGCGAAATATAATCCCAATGGCATTAAAAGAGCCTTTTTTCCAAAAAATTACCCCGCGGCTGGGGACTTCGCCCCCAGACCCTTGTAGCCTCCAGAGGATGAGAGCCCCCGTCTGGTATATTCGAGTTACATTAGTTTACTCAACATGTCTCCTGCGTTAGGCATTTTTGCTATTTAACTTTGGGTTTAAACCCTCTTCCTTTAAAAAAGAAATCCTGGTTAAGTGCCTGAACAGGCCACAGCTTCTGATCTTCCATTCTACGATATCTTAGCCCCACAAAAAGTTACTCTTTCGAAAATATTTGAAACGTCATTGCATGTGATTCGTGGTTTAGGGGCCCTCCCAATCAAAAATCCTCGCTACGCCGGTGTAGACTCACACATTCAAAAATCATTTGAACGTAAATCTTATCTTGATCTCACAAACAAAACATTAACTCTCAATGGTTTTCCTGCTTGATTTACCCATACCTTTTCAACGAGTAAAACCGACAACCAACCTAGTACTCAATTAACTTTTTCTGGATTTACGACCCTACATCAAGGATTTACATCAAGGATGGTGTATTTGACAAAATCAAACGAATACTTTTGGAAACCGGTGTAAAAGTGGCGTACAAACCTTTTTTAACGATTGGCAGATTTCTCCCTTGCCTAAAAGATCACATGAATCATTATGAAAAGTCCAGCTGAGTTTGCGAAGTTCATTGTCAGGATTGTGCTTTTCTTTATATCAGACAAACCAAACGCGACCTCAAATCCAGAATAAACGGAACATCAACGAGCAATAAAATTTCATCGGCCCGAGAAATCAGTACTTTGCCACTATTCGACGGAGAAAGGTTACCTCATTTATTGGCATAAAGTCAAAATTTAAAAAGTGAAACGTGATTACTTAAAGCGTCTTTTTGCTGAGTCAATGAAAAGCCTCAAGTGCTCAACGAAGCGATGGGTTGGCGTTCCCTGCTGTTTAAAGAAAGTTGCGTAATTCGCAGTATTAAAATTTTTTTTTTTTGGTTTAATCTATGTTAGCGCTATAGTTTTACCGTATTTTGCTGCGATGCTAAATCGGAAAAATTATTTTTATATGAACCGCTTTCATTCATTTTTGTATGCACCTTTATGTTTATTGTATGACGTAGCCTATCGTAACAATGAATTCTTTCGGAGCCTGGGTTTGAATCTTTTTTGTAGTTATTCCACTACAGCAATGTGTGGATTCGTTTTTCTGTGTGTTTCGCTATCAGTGCAGGCGCGCAGCCAGAAATTGGCGATGGGGGGCTGTTTTGGGGGTCTGAGGGCGGAGCCCCAGCTGCCGGAGGCCAATGGGGGTTTGGGGGCGAAGGCCCCAGCCGCCGGAGGCTGGGGGTTTGGGGGAAAAGCCCCCAGCCGCCGGAGGCACGGGGGTCTGGGGGCGGAGCCCACAGCGCTCGAAAATTTTGCATTTTTTTTGCAAAAATAACTTCATTTTAAGACTATTTTGATTAAAAAATAATGCTTTTGAAACGTGGTTTAGAAATTGGCAGCGCAAACGTGATTAACCTGGTGGCATAAATGGGCTATTTGGGAGGTGGCTAATGGTAAAATGTTAGTTCTCTTGTTTAGATGCTGCTAAATGATAAAATTGAATAGTTCAATAAAACTCACACGGAATAATCTATTTCTTATAGAGTTCATAGAGAAAAATAATTGAGGGGGGCTAATGAAAAGAGATTTGAGAGAAATGATTGTAATTAAGTAATACTGAATAGCCCCCCCCCCCCCATTCCTTAGTTTATAGTATATTTATTGATGACACCTATGTTTAGCATTTTTACACTTGTGATCAAATTTGATTGCTTATTTCTTAGCATTTTTCAAATTTTTCATTTATTTGTTAGTTTTGACAAAAAAACCAGAGCCAGGATAAAATGGATCAATTTATTTCGAGACGTTTTGACTTAAACTAAAGTCATTATCAATCTATAAAAATCATGACGTTAGAATTGTTGAAAGACCATCAATATAGACCAAAACGATAAACCGGAGGTAGCAGTTAATAACCGGGTCAAGGGTAAAATCTAAAACTAAACCAAAACAGAAATGGAAAAAACATATTAGTAATTTGCCTCAGATAACCCAAATTTAATGAATTTAGGCAAAATAAATAAAGAAATAAATAAAAACCCTCTAACCACGATGGTTATTAAAAAAAAAAAAAAAAAATTACAAAACTTACCTTGGGTATTATAATTCCAAGTGAAGACCTGGTTATTAATTTTATTTTTGACAAATCAGCACCCCCTGAATATGTGCTTCAAAAGATGCTTTAAGGCACTATTTAGTCCACTCCAGTGCATAAAACAGTCTCAAAAGTGCAAAAAACTTAGTGTTTTTCCCATTCTGCATTTTGGTCGACATGCCAAAGCCCCCCCAGGCTACGCTACTGTATCAGTAGTTGATGGAGATTTGCTATCACTACTGATTGCAATGCTCTGATGAAGCTAGGTGATCGTAACTAGTGAAACGTTAGCAACAAAGTTAGTCTTATGAGTAGCACCTGAGTGATTTGTCGAAGCTAGCCTACAACATCAGCAGAAATTCAGAAATTTCTCAAAATTATGTGCAAAGTTTGAGTCGCCTGTAATGGCGTCATCAACTCAAAACTAATTTTGAAACTCAACCTAACTGTGTAATTTGATGCTACTTCATATTTTAGTTCAGCGTAAGAGTTAAAAAAGGATTTAAAAATAGCTCTGTTCAAAAAAAGGTCGCAAAAAGAAATACTGCTCAAAATCGGTTTTATTGAAGAAATGAGAACTGCTTGAGATAATAAAGAGGTGCCACAAATCTTTTTTCACAATTCCTCTTATTCGCAAAAATTCGTTTTAATGCGTTTGACTCCATACCATTGGTAACTCAACATTTCGTAATTTTGTGACATCACAAAAGGCGTACCGTAGATCAGTACTGGTGGCGTAGGTCTATAGGTTCCACTGCAGTAGCCAAATTGTCAGAGTTAGCTACGGGCTACTATCACTACTACCAGATGGCAATCGCATTTCTTAAGTCCGCGAGAATTTTTGCAAAGATATGCCTTTTATGACGTCACAAAATTTCGAAATGCAGTGTTACCAATGGTATGGAGTCAAGCGGATTAAATCACATTTTCGCAAATAAAGGGAATTGTGGGAAAAAGTTTGGGGCACCACTTTATTGCCTCAAGTAGTTCTCATTTCTTCAATAAAACCGATTTCGAGCAGTATTGCTTTTAACAAGAAATGAGAACCGAAAATCGTTTAATATTTGTAAATATTGCTTGATGAATACAGCCAAAGCCATGTCAAAAGTAGAACGAAAATTGACTGTGATTAAATTTATTGGTTTCATGCGTTCACATTACAGACTCAAGCAGAAGCTCTTTATGCTCGTGTAATCCAAATCGAACCTACTCATGAAAATGCTTACAGCAACCTCGTTAAAATCCTCGTGTAAGTTCTTACTTGTTAAGTAGTCCTTACTACTAAAGAAACAATCGCTTTTGTTCAGCACAGTGTGCGACATGTCTCCACTTTTTTGATTCATTTCCTTTTTTTCTGTAATTTTTTCAAAAAAGAAGCGAAAAAAGCTAAGTGGATAAGTAAATCCAGAGTTAAAGACAATTATCCCAGTAAAAGATCAAAGGCAAATAAACAAATTGAGCATTTTTAATTACTCAAAACGTTTCAAAATATTGTGAAATCTCATTATTATTTTGAATCTGTTTTTTAACTGTTCATCTATCTCATCGGTGCATCTACACTCACTGGTAGTTTTGCATTTTTTCTGCATTATTTTTTAATCTTTTAGCAACCTTATGGTTTCTCCTCTTGCAACTTTGTTGTGAAGATGATCCTGGGATGTTTTCCTGCTGTCGTGTACGTCATTTGCCTTTCTATTCTGTGATTATATTGCAAAGCTTTCTGGAAAAAATTGAAAGAAACTACAATAATAATAACCTTATATTCTATTCGCAATACAGAACACAAAACAGACTTGAAGAAGCTTCGAAAGTTTTGCTGAGAGCAATCAAAAACGTTCCTGGGAAGCTTTTTCACGCAACATATTTTATTAAACTACTGGTGAAGCAAAAAAAGTTTAATGAAGCTGAACGTATTCTCGATCATATACTGACCAAAAGCTGTTTGAAAAATGAGCAACTTGTCTTGGAGTCCTGCTCATCTTCTTACCATTCGGCATTACGTGATTATGCTGAGTTGCAGTATAAAAAAGGTAGGTAGTGTGTTCTTCACTAAGCCAGACCAATTTTTTTCATGTTTTCATTTTTGCTGTATTTATATATTGATTTTAGATGACGTAAATTTAAATCTTACTTTTTATCCTTGCTCGCACTATCGTAAATAGATCGAGATACGAAATTATTGTTGAATATTATCAAAAAATGTGCTCAAAGGCAGGTAACGTAGTTCGAATATCACTCCTTCTCTTATCACTACACCTTTCTATCTCTCATTATATTGCAGTCAGTTCCAGCTGGTGATTTTCCAATCTAATGATTGTAAATTGCCACACTAAAAGGTTTTGCCAGACACTTATCTTAACCTTATGTTACGTAGGAGTATTTGACCAAAGCATTTTACATGGAAAGGGGTAAAAATGTCCCTTTTATCTAACTCCTAAACCAAAAGCTGTACGGGAATACCAAATTTAGAATGAAGGTTGGTGTTCACCAAAATTTTTCAGAAAAATTGGTTTTGGATTGATGACGTCGTTATTGTGATGTCAGAGCCATATTTTCGAAAAAGGATGTCATTTTTGTGATGACGTCGCAGGCGGTTCAAATTTTGTACATAGGTTTTTTCGATGCTGAATCATAAAATGCCTAAGTTAAAGTGATTACGTCACAAAAACGTCTTATGACGCCAAAAAATGCTTAGTTTTCAGAAAGTGACTTCGACAAATCTCAAAATAGGAAAACTTGCCGTTACCTCAGCAACTTCAAATTTTCAGGAATTACTTGTGAATGAATTTGACTCAAATTCAAGTTGATTTGAAATACAAATCTTATGCTTGAAGGGATTTATCACGAAAAAACCAAAAGGGGGGCAAAAATATCCCCATTTCGTGTAAAATAGGGTTACTATACGAGTAGGCTACTTTTTCGAAATTTAATCAGGCGTCACGCCAAATCGGTATTTATAACACCTTAGAACAAGTTTGTATAATACCAATAAGTTGAACAAACTGCTCCTTAATATTAAAACAGGAAAACTGAAGAAAGCAACTCACATTTATGAGCAACTGAACGTATGGAATCAAACAAATGTAGAAACGATGATCGGTTATGTGCGGGCGTTACTGGATTCAGGAAACGAGAATGCAGCGACAAAGATTTTGACCACGTAAGCAAAACGCTGGCTTTTACGCAAAAAATCCCTAAAGTTCTAAAACCAAAAACGGCTCCACAGACGTTCGAATTCCATTCAAACAAAATCCCATCCCATAAAATCGGATTCAAATAGGCTTTGGCTTAAATAAGAATTCACCAGCTGAAGAGCAGGGGCGCCGCCACGGAGGTGGGGGGCGAAAGGGGTGAGCCCCCCAATGCAATTTTGGCCTGTTTTACGATTTGCCTAGAACCGCAGAGTTTTTTGAGAGTGTAGGGGGTGACGTCGTCACTTAAAATGTCTTTTGGATCGATCAAAGATATTTGTGTAGTATGTATCCTTTTCGATTGTATCATAGACATAATATTATTTTTGTTGACTCTTTCAGGTCATTAATTCACGTTGAGCACTTCCCACTACAAATTATGAAAACTAGTGCAATTTATGTCAAGTGCCTCCAGCGGTCTGTATTCAGTTGAAGATGGGTAAACTATACGTCTGTTACTTGCAGCAGCTTGTTGAGCTTTAGCGCTACAGAAAGTGCAAAGGCGTTGCCAGGGGGCCCAGGTGTCTGTCCCCCCCAATTGAAATGTCACCAGTGATAAACATAAGACAACAAGGCCTATTGCTTTTTCCGTTTCAGTTTCTTTTAGCATTTTCGCGTACAACATTACACATGGACAACAGTAATTAGCAGTATAGACAATCAGGGGGCCCGGGCTCCCTTAATTCAAATTTTTGCTAACCAATTTAAATGTATGACTTGGAAGAAATTAAGGGTTTTCATCCTAAAAGTTGCAACCTCAGGCCCTCATCTAACTTTTTTATCAACGTAATGCAATAACCAGGTTCAGATTTACTATATGGCACAGTGCGAGGGGCTCCGCGTTCAGACGGTAAGAATTTTTTTTTGTTTTCACTTACATTAGGCAGGAAGATGTGGTAGAAATCCCGAAAGTGCCTGCGGCCCCGCACAATGTAAATCCGGCCCGGGCAATAACGTGATCGCTTGTAGACCTAATCATCCATTGTGCCATTTTTCAATAACAATTCACCTCTATCCCGCCAGTTTTAAGGCGACAAAATACTTTTGAAACAAAAAATTAGCCAGGGGAATGGCACATTTAACAAATTATTGAATTTGAATTGAGAGGGCCAGGGCCTAAAGAATTTAATCTTTTCAAATGGCTCTAAAACGTGTGAAATGTGATCCAATGGCATTAAAATAGGTACTTTTCCAAAAATTACAAAAAAACAAACACCCAGCGGCTGGGGGCTTTGCTCCCAGACCCCCATAGCCTCCGGCCCAGGGAGCTTCGCCTCCAGACCTCCGCCTGTGATCCGCTTGAGTGACACTAATTTGATCCCCGCGTCTCTCGATTTAGGCATTTTTACTTTTTAACTTTTGGTTCACATCATCTCCCTCTAGTAAATCCTGGTTACTTTCCAAACCAGGCCATGGCTTCTGATCTTCCATTCTGCAATATCTTTGTCACATAAAAAGTTCCTCTTTCGAAGTTTCTGATGACGTCATTGCATGTGATTTGGGGTTTGCCCCCCTCCCCAATCAAAAATCTTAGCTACGCCTGTGAGAAAGTGTACTGGCGAATGTGCTGTGTAGGCTTTTTTGCTTATTGTTAGCAGTCAATGCATAGATTAGCAACGTATTGTGATTTACAGGAGCGTGAATCGTAACTGTAATTCAAATGCTTCTTGCCAATAAAATGTTCCAATGCAAAGCCGAATATTTGCGTCAAAATGGTGTAAATAAATACGCTGCAACACACAAAATTAGCTGCTGGAAAGCATAATACCCTTGTTTGTAGCTATTTTTAATGACTTCATGAAAGACGACGTCATTTCGCTCCCCCTCCCAATGTTTTTTTTCTAGCGGCGCCATTGCTGAAGAGCCGTTTTTAGCAAAACAGGATCTGGCTGTTGCAACGTAGTTTTAGAATTTTAGTTATGTTATTGAATAATCTGCTCGGATTACATTGTGATCGAACACTCTGTTGGGTTTCGTTGAGACCAAACTTTTTTTTTCAGAAATTAAACTCTAGGGAAAAAACAGTCTTGGTGATTTTGCACCTCAAAAATACCATATTTTTGCAGAGCAAATCGAAAATACAGTTCTGCAAAAGTTGAAGTCTGGAGATATGCTGCCAAATTATTCCAAGAAAAAAAGTACGATCATAGTAAACTCTTGTATGAAATCTATACCAGAGAAAGACCAGACGATTTGGAAGCAATGGGACAATACGTAAGTTAAAATGCAAACGTAAGCTAAGCATTTTTAGCCAATTGCAACTCATTCATTGACACAATTTTTAGGCCGCACTTCTATTTCAAATGGGAAACCATCGCTTGGGAGAAGAGATTCTTATAAACGTGACGATTCAAGATCATCACTGCTCATTCTCTGGTGGTTGGCAGAATCTAGCAACTCTATATGGGATGCAAAAAAGACACGAAGAAGTGAGTTCTTACATCATCCTTTAACATAAATACCACTTTAACGTTATAAAATAAAAAATCTACTTTGAATAAAATTAAACCGAATTTTAGCTTCTAAAAGGAAGTTTGGCCCGATGTATGTGTTTTTATTACGTATTGAAGGTATTGAAATCTTGAATGAGATGAAAAACCGAAGGTGACACTGCAGGAGAAAATCAAAGTTTGGAAGAAATATGAAAAGAAGCCACTAAATGAAGAAAATGAAAGGAGCAAAAGTCTGAAAATGATAAAAGTTGAAGGCCTATGTGAACAAGTTTCTCTAGAGGAAGTGATGAAAGCTCTTGCTCTACTGAATATAGGAAAAGCAGCTGGATCAAGCGGGATGATAGTTGGTTGTTGAAAGTTTGCAAAAAAAGACTTATAAAGGAAAATGTATAAGGTCGTGTAGGCATTACAGAAGCATAAACTGTTGGAGCATGGTATGAAAGTGATTGAAAGAATTTTTGAAAGAAGGCTACGGAACGTTGCGAAAGTGGATGAAATGCCAATGGGTTTCGTGCCAGGAAGAGGTGCGAAGGATGCAATCTTTACAATCAGAGAGTTGAAGGAAAAATATGTAATGGCTGAAAGAAATCTACATATATATGTTTCAAAAAAGTCTTTGTTTGCGTTGAAAGAGAGGTGATTTGGTGGTCGCTGAGAAGAAAAGGGGTAATGGAAAGAGATATAAAAGCTATTATGGAAATGTATACAAATGCTGATACATCTGTAAAGGTGGAATGATCGAAATCAGAAACATTTGATGTAAAAGTTGGAGTTCATCAAAGACTAATATTCGATACTAAGTCCTCTTCTGTTTGCTTTGGTGACTTAAGACATCAGAGAGGGAGTTGTGAAGAAACTGTTATAAGCAGATGATCTTCTGCTACTAGATAATAATTAAAAATAGGTAGAACTTCGATACACTCGATGGAGGAAAGCATTTCAAGAAAAAGGACTGAAAATAAACGTGAATAAGACAAATGCTTTCTATGAAATTTTATACAATAATGCAAATTTGAAAGTATTTTTGCTTTGTATGTGGCATTGGAGTGGGAATTAAAAAACTCTGAGCGGTATGCAAAATATCAACAATGAGTGTACAAGAGGTGTTCTGAAGTTTGTGGTAGTTAAACCAGAAAAAAGGATTTTACCTGCAAAAATGCACCTCAAGTGTGTTAAACCAAGATGCAGATAAAACGATAAATTTGAAGGAGACAACATAGCAGTTTGTGAACAGGTTCTCATACCTCGATCCTTGGTGATGTGCTCAGTGCGAAAGGAGGAGCTCAGGAGGCTGTAATATCAAGGATTTAGATCGACATGAAAAAAATTTAAAGATGTTTCGAGTGTTATATTCGGAAAAAGTATGTTAATGAAAATTAGAGACACCTTATGCAAGAGCTACGAGAGAAGTGCTCTTACTTATGGTGCTGAATGTTGGGCATTAAGAGTATGTGATGAAAGGAAGTTGAAGGCAACAGAAATCAGAATGCTGCTAATGATATGTGGTAAAACCTTAAAGGAAAATAATGAAAAGATTCATGAAATGAAGGATGTGAAAATATTGGAAGAGTTTTGGAAGAGCTTCTTAGAGAACAAGTTTGCGATGGTTGGGACTTGTGGAGTGAATTGATAAAGATAGAACGAGGCCCAGTAAAGGCACCACACTTACAACTTGAAATGTCAAAAAAAAGCGACCGAAAAAGTGATGAAAAGAAGTGCTGGAATGTGACATGATTGCCGGAGGTTTGCAAAGGTTAGATGAACAAGATCGTTCAAGATGGAGAACAGGCTGCGAAAACCGGCTGACACTTGCGAGTATAGGGAAAATCTGCTGGGATCCTGGAATAGACGAAAGATACACGCTCACTCCTGAAGCTAAATAATGATGCTGATGTAGATATTGAAACCCGTATACACCACGCTTTGTTTCATAGAATTTGAATAGTAAAAGCGAGGAATGTGGAAGCGAACGCTAGAAGCGGTAAAAGGATACCGTTCTGCTTCTACTTTGGCTATTCATATCGAACATTGAGGACCTAAATGCAGTGGAATTTTTTGTAAAATATATGACGAAAACCATAAAATTGAGAAGATATGACTTTATATCCTAAACTTCATATGACGAAAAATCATTGTTCGATAAACCACATTTGCAAAGAAACATTTTTAAAGGTTTGTGGTTCATTTGATACAGGGCCAGCCCCCCACCCCCATCAATTCAAAAATATACCATGCATCCTACCAACTCATTTTTAAATCTAAAAGTGTTTGAAAATTCGCTGTATTAGTCTTAAGATTTTGACGAGTTTTTTGAACATTTGGAAACTTTGCCAATTTAAAAAAATCTATAGAGGCCTGTAGTGATATAACGTAGCATTCATTGACAAAAATGAAGTTTCCAGCTCCTACGATTAATGTTTCTCACTGTGATAATATACTGTATTCTTCTAAAAAAAGGAAACAAAGGAGAACATCATACCGCAACTTCTCTCAAACGAAGCATAATATTATAGAACTTTTAAATATTTCGGTATAGTTATTGCATGTCTTATTGCAAAATATCGTAGCTATTTTGGTAACGGTTATTCTGATATGGTATCTATAGCCTATCCACAAAATTTTAACAGTGTTTGTTGTTTTGCAGTCTTAAAGAAATTCGTTGCTAAGCAGAAATTTGGAGCAAAGCCTCACATAAAACCGAATTATTTAAAAAAATTCTGCGATGGTTTGGGCTTCGCCCCAAATATCTAATTATAGCCAAGTAAAGATTTATACTTTACAGCAGATGCGATTAAAACATTACTATTCCAAGCGCTTGGAAATCTGCCCCTCGACCCCAATAAGTAATTGCTCATTTTTTAAATTTCTAGCTATGGTTAGAAAAATTGATATCAGCTGAAATACATGACTGTGAGTTTGTACGTTTTGGTTTTGGGGCACTTCCAATCCGAATTCCTGGCTGCGCGTATGCTCAGATCTTTGCGATAACAAACCAATTACATATTTGATTCACATTATGTTTTTAAGATAGCAATAACCTAAACCGTTTAATTTTGACATATCTGGAAAAATCACAAGGTGGAAGTGGAAGTGATGGGGTGGAAACGAAAGCGATTCACAAAATGGCGTTTCCACATGTGTGGTAAAAACGAACGAAGTTTGAATTCGAACAGAAAAATTGACAAACCATGAATTAGCATTGTTAAACGAGTTAATTTTTTTTAGCTATATATTGGTTATTTAATTATTTACAAACATGTTAAGGTCGATTAATTAAAAAATTTACCCAGGGTGATAATTTCAGTTGCATGCGTAAGACAGCAGCTGTTTTGTCTAATTTCAAGATTCGTCAGTTAGGATAGCTGCGTCGAAATAACGGTTTTCACAATGTTAAGAACTTCCAAAAGACACATTTTTACCAATTAAAAAAATAATTATTAAATCTTACAGGGTAAATTTTGTGATAAATCAATCTTTATTCATCAACTTAAAGAGACAATGCAAGTTCATTTAAGTCATTTATTGTGTGTCATCCAAAATTTTATATTTTTGTGAAATTTTTGCGACTAATTTCAGAATTCTGCGACTTCTGTATCGAAAGATATTTGCATTCCTTTTTCCCACTATTTGTTGCAGTCCTTTCATTTTGAAAATAATTTTTGAATTACTGATCCGTGATTGTTATGTTGCTTTGGTTTGGACGCTAGGTTGAAGTTGTCTAATAAGCCTATTACAGACTAGCTTCTTCCATCATTGGAAGCTTACCACACCCAGTAGAGTTGAATAAACTGGAAGCCTAGCTCAACTGCATTTTTAGACAAAGCTTTACTCTTATAATCAGAGGTGTAGTCTAGAACACACTATTCGAGGCGAGGCCAAGGACCAGCTTTTCAAGGACAGACCCTCTCGAGGCCAAGGATAGGAATGGTCGAGGCCAAGGCCAAGGACCGTTGTCACAATTTTTCTAAACTATGGTTTGCAAATTTTCCATAATTTTTAAACGCAGAAGTGTTTAAGATAATTTATTGCATTTCATTAAGTTTTTGTTGATAGTTCGAAAATAGCAGTTTTTAAGAATACTTTAATCACTAATAATGAAAGCCATTTTTAAGTTTTACGCGTTAGCAGGTGATGTTGATTAGGTACGTACCGTAGCAGTATCGTGGCAATGAAAAAAAGGCCATAACTCGTGAATGGAAATATACCTAACTTATGAACGGAGAAATGGTCAATTGTAATGCCTTAATTTCATCAGTTAGGGCCCCACTGCAAACGTCCACTGATTATAGATCTTCAATTTTTTGGTATAGTTTTCTAAACCCAAACCATATTGTTTGGTTAAACAATTTTCGTTCACCCGTGTTGAATAATGTAGGTGAATTTTTTTCCTGAAAAAATAACAATTTTTGTGACTTAAAGAAAATTAAACGCTTAGATTTTCAAAGCAATTTGAAAAGAAAACTGTAAATGTTTTGTTGGAAAATCTTTAGTTTTCCTAGAGTTTCGCAATTCTAGTTTTCAGCCAATCTTTTCTCTACATTTTATTGCATGTAAAGTGTTTCTAACATTTCATGCCTATCATCGCGAACCTTTAGGCCGCCAAAAGACACTTTGTTAAATTTAACAAAAGGTATTTAATTAAAAAAAAAGCTGAGAATCTCAACAGGGTCGTATTAAGGAAGAATGCATTGAAGGAGTTTGCCTTGAGTACCCCTTCAAATGGTCTACTGACTCTACAATCGTCGAAATGGAAAAATAATAAACCATTAATTTTTTCCAAAAATGTCCAAATTTTTCGTGGGAGCTTCGCCTCTTCATTTTATAAAAGCGTGGTGTAAAAAATTTATTTAGTGCAGCGCGCATCTCTCCAGGCATTCGAACAATTATTGTACTGTAGTTATATTAAACTTTACACTTAATTTCTTGATAATTCTTCATGCAGCATTTTTGAGATCGAATAGTTTGCTATTTGGGATTTTTAGCGGCGATTTCCAACACACAAATTGTTCAGTGGATGTGGTTTTGTCCCCTATAAACAAGTTGTCGTTTTCAAGATACGTTTTGTTAGTTATATCGAGATATACTAACATATTTACTGTATTATGATCAGTGGTGGGCAGTAACTAGTTACAATTGTAACTAGTTACTGTAACTAGTTACTTTTTTAGTAACTGTAACTTCGTTACTTTTTTCAGATGTAACGATATTTGTAACTAGTTACCAGTTTAGAGCCCTAAAAAAAGTTACAGTTACTTTTTGTACTACATGCTTTGAAGCAAATTACAGATTTTTTATGAATTCCATTCAAAATGATTGTATTACAGTGGCAACACAGAACGCACAGTCGCATGTCTGATCAACCATAACCTTTTATCCATATTTTCTTCACTGTGTTCACTGGACTATACATGTGCTTGTTTGTTAAAGTGAAGGCAGTGATAGTTTTCCAACTTCGCTTTCTGGTGATTGAAACCGTTTGGGGATTCAGTGCTGAGTAGGCCTACTGCACAGCTGTACGTGTACTAGCAATCAGTGTTAGTTTGCAATTTCAGTGAAATGCATTTCTAATCAATGCAACCTAGTTCAAGAGGCTGGAGCAAGAAGAATCGGAGGGGTTAGGGATTATCTCATCTGTTATGGTAAAATTGTGCTTGGGGTTCTGGATCAAGTTTCTGGGTCAACTTCAAGATTAACGTTTAAGTTTCCTCGTTTCGTATTTGGAGTTTGCAGTTAAAGATCGATTTTGGTTTTATGGATTGTGGGTTACAGTTTTTCAGTTTAAAATAAAAGGTTGGGATTTTGGGTTAGAGTTTAGTCTTTGAGTTTTAGGAAGGGTGTCAGGCAACCTTCCAGTTGTTCGGTATTGATTTACACCGTCCTCTTGCCTCCACTTAAACTGGTAGGTTCTGGTATCGATAACACGTTTTTAAACCAGCTTTCAGGCTTTAGAGTTTGGGTTTAAGAGTTTGATATCGCATTAAATAACCCCCATAAGTTACCCAACTGTTGTATACCGGAAGCACATTGATAACCAGTATCGCATGAGATACTTTTTGTGTTCAGGAGTCTATGTTACCTAGCTGCCTCGTACCGGTGCTGGTACAATGCTACATTACAGTGTACCGGTGGACGGTATTTGAGATTAATATACTTTTGAGACAAACAGACGTAATCTGGCAAGTACCGACAGGCCTGTTTTTAGTCCAAATTTTTAATCACTAAAAGTAACTGTAACTTGTAACTGTAACTAGTTAATTTTTCAAATTTGTAACTGTAACTTAGTTACTTTTTTCCAAGTAACTGTAACTTGTAACTAGTTACTTTTAGAAAGTAACCAGCATACCACTGATTATGATATCAATATGCCATCCCTGGTACTACTGTATTACATTTATTTATCACACGCATAGTTTCTTCTAAATTTACTCGCAGAATAAGCTTGGTCATGTTTTAGCATTAGCAACTCAAAAATGTTTTTTCCGGACCCCCAGATTCCTTGTTATGGCTCTGGTTAGCTCTATAGTGCTTTGCAGTTTGTACCACCTACAGCGAAAGTATTAGCCAAAATAAAAACAACAATCTTCTACAAGGCTTTTTGCACCCTCATTCGCCCATTAGCGTTTACTCACAATGCCAATTAAAATAAGTTTCAGTATGACTTGCCTTAGTTGGCTATCACATTGTATTATTTTTAAACAAGGAAAGGAAACGAATTGACAGAGTAGAAGTTTATGTTGTCTTTTGTTTGGTTATTTTTCTTTTTAACCAATCAAAAAATAATCCTGCCCTCAAGCAAAGGACAGGGCATTTTCGAGGACTTGTAAGCTTCGAAGCCAAAGCCAAGGACTTGAGCTTCGAGGCCAAGGACTACAAAATGTGTCATCGAAGACTCCACCTCTGCTTATAATTACAACAAACAGCCACTGTAGCTTAAATTATCTGTAGGCTATTATGAACCGATCAGCCTAGAACTATGTTTTTAAATTTCTTTTTAAGTGCAGCAAATTGAATATTTTTTTTTTTTTGCTAAAAGAAGCAATATCAAACCAATAAGGGTAATTTTACATAGGAAAAGCAATTTACTTCACCAAAGTTATAGCAAAAACCTACAAAAGCTCATTGTACTCCGGGAACTAAAATCTGACCAAGTTGGTTTAAAACTACGTATGTGAATAGGATGTTATCATGCTGCACAGCCAATTTATGCCCGCTATTTCAAAATCTTTGCCGTAAAATCTACTAAACGTCAAACAGTGAAAACGGGACAAAAACCGATCAGTAGTCGAGTGGACAGAGCGCCTGCTACTGAAACGGTAGGCTTGGGTTTGATTTCCGGTTGGGTCAAACCAAACTCTATAAGAAGTGGTAGGCTATTCACAAGTTTCCTGCTTGACGTTCAGCAATCAAAGGGACATTGTGAAGTCTCAACCGTGTGTGATAGACGGGTGGCAGCTTGAATTCGAAGACCGAAAGGTCCCTTCGCTGTCGCCTGGCTAGGGCAACTTAGAGAAAAAAAGGCGATTACAATTACACTTGCAAAAGCTTTGCTAATTAATCATTTTTTTCATACCTTGTGTTAGATTGAAAAATTAGATTGTAGTGCCCCTTTAAGCAAATGAAATCTTTTTCAAATGAGACGAAGCTACAAGCTACCATACGAAATCTTAACCAAAAGCAACTATATTTAAATTGCAAGATTCGCATAGGTTAGGAAAAATTTGATTAATATAATCGGTACCAGCAAAGTCCAAAGCATAATTATTTTGTTAAGTCATACAGCTAAATCAATTTCTTGACCGAACTATCACTGAACAAAGCAGTCGTACGGGAACAAAAAAAATTCTCTGTAGTAAAAAAATTTTGAAAGTAAAATACCCCCCATGCAATGCTTAGGACAGTGCTATTTCGGTCAATACTAACCTGTCAGCTGAGCTGGCACGAATCGAAATGAGTAAAAAACAAAAATTTTCTCACTATTTATAGAATTTCTGGACCCACATGACAGAACATGTTAGCGAGCTCGTAAAGACCATTTTCGCTCGCTAAAAGGCGTTACCGAGCAAAAAGCTCTGTAGAAAAAATGCTATTACCAACCGTCTCGCCTAACATGCATTAAAAATGCTCACTCGAATTTCTTTGCGAGAGCTTGTGTTAGCATGTAATAAATACCTCATTGTAACATCAGATACATTTTTACTTCAAAATAATGTGTTCAAGCGTACTGTGTCTGCATGACGGTATGTAGTGCAATTGTTATGGAAAAAGATACTATGGGCCATACGTTAATATTTTAAGCTTGCAAAATCCTCCACTGATAATAATTAGTTAATATGAACGACAGAGTTTAATTATATTTTTGGATCAATGTAACAACAAAGAACAACTTTTACCATTCCACATTTTTTTAATGACGTGAAGCGCTCTTTAGGTTCTTGGTCGGTATACGTTTATGCTAACAGCAGCAATAGGTTTCAAAATTTTTTGAAAGTGAGCAAGCCAAAGTACACTGTTCTTTTTTAGAACCAGTAACTCTAGAGTTGAGACAGGCTGTTTTTAATTTTTTGCCAATTTTCGGCCTCATAAGGACTTCCGCGACGCTTCGCGTTGGAATTGGGACTTCCGCGACGTTTGGCGTTGGAAGTCCCTATGTTTTTTCCGGTAAAATTTACGAATTCAGCAACAAAAATAAAAAACGCTATAACTTTAAAAAGACTAAAGGTAGAAACTTGAATTTTATAACTTAGATGGGGCACATATGAATCCTTCTTCGTGAAAATTTTTGGGGCAATCAGTAACATGATACAGGTTTCCGAGCCAAAAACTGAAATGCGAATTATAGGTTGAAACAGCCAATTGTAGCTCGAAAACTAATAGCACTAGAGGAATAAAACTTTCAAACTAAGAAGCGTCTGGGCATGCACTTTCAGCTCTCAAAAATAATTTATGACGATTCCTACACTTTTTTATTTATTTATCTATTTATTAAGCAAATCACATTATGGTGACAAATACTCCAAAACCACCATGCTAGAAACTTGAAATTTGGACAGATGATAAATCTATACATGAACTTGTATGCCTCCAATTTTGGAGGCGCTACGTCACGTGGTTTGGGGCAGATGCACCCTAAACTTGTGAAAGCGAAGTTTATTAAGCGATTTTAGTCACGTATGTGCGCGAGCTGCCGTGAGCGAATGGCTAAAGGCGTCAGTGCTAGAAATCTAAGACCTGGGTTCAATTTTCTAGTTGGCCATCGCTTTTATCATACCGAGATTTTATTGAATCTAGCATACTAATTTTTTTCGATTACGACAAAATCGCTTTCAATATTTTTTGTTTGACACTACATATGATCAGAGGGTATCAGGTTTCATTCTCTGTGAAGACGTCTCAAAAATCAGGCTTTTTAAGACCTCAAGCTAGCGTGCTAGTTTTTTTTTTTTGCTATCAGTACAAATTTTAAAGACAAAAATATTTTGACATACTTTGGAGGTAGTCACCTACGCGCACGTGCTGCCGTGGCCGAATGGTTATAGGCGCCAGTGCTTGAAACCTAAGACCTCGGTTCAATTATCTAGTTGGCCATCGCTTTTATCAAACCTAGATTATATTGAATTTAGCATATTCATTTTTTTTCGATTTAGACAAAATTGCTTTCAATATTTTTTGTTTGACACTACGTATGATCAGAGGGTATCAGGTTTCATTCTCTGTTAAGATGCCCAAAAAAATCACTTTCTTAACACCATAAGCTAGGGCGCTAGTTTTTTTTTTGGTGTCAGTACAAATTTTTAGGACAAAACTATTTTGACATAATTTGGGGGGACCAACCCCCCAAAACCGCCAAATGACCTAAAAAAATCAGTTTTTTTGACAGCTTAAGCTAGGTGCTACATCTTTGATATCAAGAGACAATAAAGAGACAAGTACCTTGACCTAGTTTGGGGGTACCACCCTCCCGGAAAGCCCCCAAATGGACACCCCAAATATCAATTTTTTTACCGGCTTAACATAGAGTACCAATGTTTTTTGATATCAGTCGATATGTAAGAGACAAATATTTTGATGTGGTTTGGGGGTACTACCCCCTTGGGGACCAAAATGTACCCCCAAAAAATCAATCTATTGAACGACTTAATTTAAGGTGCCAGTGTTTTTTGATATCAGTAGATATTTGAAATAAAAATATTTTGGCGTGGTTTGGGGGTACCACCCCCCTCGGGGATCAAAATGGACCCCTCAAAAATCAATCTTTTGAACGACTTAACTTTGGGTGCCAGTGTTTTTTGATATTAGTAGATATTTAGGAGGCAAATAATTTGACGTGGTTTGGGGGTACCACCCCCCTTGGAGACCCTCAAAAATCAATTTTAATTGGCTCAAGCTCGGGCACTAGTTTTTTTGATATGAGCACATATCTAAGAGACGAATATTTTGACATCGTCTGGCGTTATTACCCCCGAGGACCCCCCAAAAATTAATTTTTTGATTGGTTCAAGCTAGGGCAATAACTTTTTTTAATATCAGCACATATCTAAGAGACAAATGTTTTGACATCATTTGGGAATACCAACCCCCGGGGACCTCCAAAATGGACTTTCCAAAAATTAATTTTTTGTTTGGCTCAAACTAGGGTGCCGTTTTTTGTTGATATCAACAGATACTTAACAGACAAACATTTCGAAATACTTTGACGGTTGCCACCCCCCGAGGACCCCCCAAACTGGACCCCAAAGAATCAAATTTTTGCACGACCAAATTTACGATGCCTTTGCTATTGATTTCAGTAGATATTGCAGAGGCAAACATTTTGACAGAGTTTGGGGGTACCACCCCCCAGAGCACACCCCATACGGACCCCCTAAAGATCAATTTTTTCAACGGCTTAAGCTAGAGGTTTAGTTTTTATTTGATGTTACGAAATACTGAAGAGACAAATACTTGGACATACTTTGAAAGTGCCACCCAGAAATCCCCATATTAACCCCACAAAAGTCAATTTTTGAACCAGTTAATTTAAGGCTTCGGCTTTTTTGGTATTAATACGTATTTCAGCGACAAAATATTTGACATGGTTTGGGGGTACCACCCCTCCGGAACCTTCCCAAATGGACCCCAAAATTTAATTATTTCAAACATGTTGAACTAGAACGCTAGATTTCTTTGGATATCAGTAGATATTTAAAAGACAAGCTTTCTTACACAGTCTGGGGGTACCAAACATCTATCCAAAAAATCAATTTTTGAAACCTAAATTTAACAATAACTCTAAAACGACCTAAGCTATAAACTTGAACTTTGGAGATATGATAAGTCTCTATATGAAGTTGTGCACCTGCAGTTTTGTAGTTGCTACGTCACGTGGTTTGTGGCAGACGCGCCAAAAACGGAAAAGAACTTAAATACTTGATTTTAATAATTGATTTTTGTCATGTGCACACATTTCCAGCTGTGGTCTAATGATTAAAGGCGCCAGCTTAAGCTCGGGTGCTGTTTTTTTTTATATCAGTAGATATTTAACAGACAAAAACTTGGACATAGTTTGAGGTACCCTCCCCCAGAAACCCAAAAAGTCACATGTTGAACGACTTAAGCTGAAGCATCACTTTTTATTGTCATCAGGAGATACTTAAAAGATAAAATGTTGACATAGTTTGGGGGTACCACCCCTCCGGAACCTTCCCAAATGGACCCCAAAAATTAGTTTTTTGAATGGCTTAAACTAGGGCGCTAGTTTTCTTTTTTTTAATATCAGTAAATATTTAAAAGACAATTTTTTACATATTCTGCGATACCAACCCCAGAAACCCCCCCAAAAATCACTCTTTGTAAGCTAAATTTAACAATTGATTTTAGTCAGCTGGGTTCATGTGCTGAGGTAGCATAATGGTTAAAGACGCCGGTGTTAGAAACTGCTGCGATTAAACAGAGGTAGGTTCAAATACTTAGTCTGCCATCCGTTTTACCCAAACCAGAAATCATTTAAAATCAATATTTTTTTCATCAGACAAAATCACGTTGTTTGAATTACTTAGTTGGACATCTATTTTACCCAAACCACAAATCAACATTTTTTTTCATCAGACAAAATCACTTTGTTTGCATTGCATACGAGTGAGTTTTACAGAAATATCGGTAGAGACAAACTTTATTACATAGTCTGGGGGTACCAAACGTCTATCCCAAACGTCGCTTTTTGAAAGGTAAATCTAACAAAAACTATATATGAAGTTGTGCAACTGCATTTTTGGAGTTGCAATGTCTCGTGGTTTTTGGCAGACGCACCAAAAACAATAACGAAGTTTAATACATAATTTTAATAATTGATTTTCGCTATGCAAACACATGTGCTACTGTGGCCTAGTGGTTAAATGGGCACGCATACTAAACCATTGTGATTGAATATACCTGTGTTCAATCATTTAGTAGGCCATAGGTTTTCTAATTCTAAAATCATATTGAATCCAGCACATTTTTTGATTAAAACAAAATTGCTTTTAAATTTTTTATTTTGACATTAAATATGATCAGAGGGTATCCGGTTTTACTCTCTTAACAATCCCCTTAAAATCTATTTTTTTTAACGACTTAAGTTAGGGTGCTAGTTTTTTTGATATCTGTAGATATTTAACTGACGAAAACGGACATAGCCTGGGTTACCCTCCACCCAAAAACTCCCAAACGTCATTGCATTGAACGGCTTAAGCTAAAACTCCAGTTTTTTGGACGTAACATGGGGGTACCAGACCACCGGAAATTCCCGCGTGAACCCCACAAAAATCAATTTGTTGAGCTTAAGCTAAGGCTCCAGTATTTTTTACATCAAAAGATATTTAAGAGACAAAATGTTTGAAATAGTTTTGAGTACTCCCCTCCGCAATCTTCCCAAATGGACCCTCCAAAATCAATTATTTTGAACGGCTTGAGCTAGGGCGCTAGTTTTTTTATTTTTTTGATATCAGTAGATATTTAAAAGGCAATTTTTATATGATTTGGGGTTACCAACCCCCAAATAAACCTCCCCAAAAATCTCTTTTTGAAACCTAATTTTTTAACAATTGATTTTAGGTAGTTGGGTTCATATGCTGAGCTGGCATAATGATTGAAGGCGCCAGGGTTTGAAATTGTCGTGAATGAACTGAGCTGGGTTCAAATACTTAGTCAAACTTCGATTTTACCCAAACCACAAATAATTTAAAATTAACATTCATTCTTTTCATGTTGCAAAATCAGTTTGTTTGCATTGCATACGATTGAGTTTTACAGAAATATCGGTAACCTTCAAAGTATGAAGAGGAGAATAATGGTGAAATCGAATTGGCGGAAGTCTCGTATTGTTTTCCCCCGGAAAAATGAACATCTAGTTTGTTCTTGATTTTTTCTTAAATTTTAAGAGCATCGATGTCAATTTCAGCGACCATGTTAGCAGTGGTGTTTAATTCATGATGTTCTTTCGGCCTGAGTAAAAGCTTTTTCCTGCTTTTGCAAAAATTTTTTGGCAGTCGTTCAACTACAAAAACGCAAACTTTTTTCAAACGACTGCCAAAAAAAATTCTCAACATCGCTCTATACTCTTGGAATAGTTGCAATTTTGGTTGCAAATAGAAGAAAATCTTTAAATTTTACCGTTTGTAATCAGTACAAAATTTAGTTTCTTTTATTTGATCTGAATTTTTTTTTGTTTGCTTTTGGCATATTTTGCTGCCGATGCTAGCATTGTTTTTAATTTGTTCTTAAATTTTGGACAAAAGCAAGTTTCATGTTCTTAGAAAATTATTCTTATAAAGAGTGTATTGCTATTTTTGTCAACTGGCGCTACTCAATATTTCTTTATCAGTCGATACAGCGAACGGTTCTCAGTGCAATTCGCTTTCTTCTAAGCAGTCTAATAGCAAACATGGAGATCATTCTAAGTAATTTTCAACAAAAATTCGCTTTAGTTGGAGTTTTCAACATTTTGCCGTTAAATTTCTGACCAAAAAGAATTTCTCGTACGCTTAAAGAGTGCTTCAAAATCTACGTTAAGTTGGCGAGAAAAATGTGACGTTTTTTTGCTAGAGTTAGTCAATATCTCGCAATCGATCCAAGCAACTCAGCGCGCAAAAATGACGTCACCCAGCCAGCAGAGCTTCAGATGCAAGAGCAAAAATAACCTCATGCCTTTAGCGAGGTTTTCATTCGGTGGCGCCTCTTAAAAAATTCTCGTTATTAATGCGAGAGAGGAAATTTCTGTCATGTTGGCCCTGGTAGCTGAAAACAGGCCTAGCCAAAAAAATGAAAGGCCGCAACAAAAAAGCAAAAAGTCGGCAAAGCCAATCACTAGCTCCGAAGTCAAAATTATCGTTTCGCCTGCGATCAAAATGCTAATAAAGCGTTGAACTCGGCTACAAGTTTTAATAAGCCGAAAAAAAATTCAACTCTTCGATTCATGCCAGCTCAGCTGAAGACGTTTGGTATTGACCAAAATAGCACTAACCTGAGCATTGCATTGGGGGATATTTTACTCTCAAAATTCTTTTTACTACAGAAAATATTTTTTTGTTTTTTTCCCGTACGACTTTTTTGCTTGGTGGTAGTTCGGTCAAGAAATTGACGGAGCTCCATAGGCGTAGCCAAGGGGGTAGGGGGCAGGGGGCCCGCCCCCCCCCAATTAAAATACCAATAATGATAAAAAATTACGACAACATAGCCTAGCGACGTTTAGTTGCAGTTTTTTTCAGTAATTAGGCTTATAACTGTAAATAACAATAATATTAATGACAATGAGTGGGCCCCGGAGCCCCTAAATAACAACCAGGGGACCCCGGGACCCCTAAATAACAACCAGGGGGCCCTGAGGCCCCTAACCGACAACCAGGGAGCCCCGGGGCCCATAACTGACAACCAGGGGGCCCTAGGGCCCCTAACTAACAACCAGGCGGCCCCTAACCAACAACCAGGAGCTCCTAATTGACGACCAGGGGCTTCAGGACCTCTAACTAACGACCAGGGGGCCTCAGGGCCCCTAACTGACAACCAGGGGGCCCCGTGGCCCCTAACTGACAACCAGAGAGCCCCGGGGCCCCTAACCGACAACCAGGAAGCCCCGCAGCCCCTAACCGATTACCAGGGGGCCTCGGGGCTCCTGACTGACAACCAAGGGTCCAGAGCCAAGGGCCCCTTAATTCAAATTTTTAACAATTTATATGCAAAACCAGTGAGAAATCTAAGAGTTTTGTCCTAAAAGTTGCAACCCCAGGCCCTCGTTAAACATTATTATGGGCTTAATGCTATAACACAAGCGGTAATGCAAACCCCCCAATTGAATTACTACCATTGATCAATGTAATGAGAGCATAGTCAGTGTGTCACCTTGTCCGGAATTGCAGTTTTTTTAATTTAGGATTTACGCGTACAAAAGTAAGTAATAATTATGACGACCACGTGTCCACGTCATAATAATGTCATGTAATTCTAGGAGGATTCAAAAAACTGTCAAGTGACTTGACTCGAGTCCTCCACGTTTTGAAAAAAAGTTGCATTAATTTTGCTTTAAATGTTTTGTTTGTTTTTTTTTTATGAAAGAACTTAAGGGCGCGATCTTATCTCAAAATCATAAACGTAGCCATGGGGGTGGCCCAGGGGCCCGGGCCCCCTCAATCGAAATGCGAATATTGCAGTACACGCGTGCAACAGTAACTAACAATAAACAATATATTCGCGACCAGGGGTCCAGGCGCACCCTCTTCATTCAATTTTTTCCCACTAATTTCAACGTATAACCAGGGTGAAAGGGTTTTTGTCCTAAAAGTTGCCACCTCAGGCCCTCATCTAAACTTTTTATCGTATTTGCCATATGGTACAGTGCCAGGTGTTGAGTAAAACAACATAAGGATATTGGAGAATTTAATTAACTAAACGGTAAAAACAAAATACGGCACTTTAAACTTTTGCTGTAGTCTTCATTTGCCAATTCCATCCGTTAAATCTAGAATAAAACGGACGTCTAAGCATTTAGCGACTATAAAATACTGATAAACTAAACGTGTGAACAAATTACCTTTACACCAAAACTACGCTTCAGGCTTATCAAAAAGCACAAATATGGACTAGCGTTCTAGGCTTCGACGCTACGCTTAATCAATAACATTGCAGTAAGCTAGACTGCTAGAATGAACTTAAAATCAATTCACATACTAAAATCTTCGCAGTAATGTCGCCACCGGCTACAAATATACTCCTCAGTCTCGTGCTTAGCAAATTAACACAACAAATTACTGTAGTCTAACTAGGCCAGAAACTAGAGACCATGATAAAGTCAAAAAGCTTAGTACATACCAATATTTCTCCGGCTTCTTTAAAACTTTAAGTAATCCCTTTTGAGCACATCAATAAGTAGCACCAAATTACTTTAACATATACTTTACCGCTGAATTAAAATAGAAAAGAGTTACTACTTCTCAGAATAACAATATGGCTGCTATTTTAAGCAGTCGCAAACGTATATCTCCCGCATAAACAAGGTAATCGGGCAAAAAGAACTATTTACAAATTATGACGTAACAAGTTAGCTTTAACGTGAAAAATAAAGGAAAGGCGGTGTTGAAAATATACAACACTCACCCCAAATATGGCATTACGTCAAGAATGGCATATTTACAACTTCAAGTCATTTTCAACCCAGAAATTCACAACACAAATTGAAATGTTCGGTGCCGTGCAACATGTTGTGGAATGGTTAGTGTCGCGTCGCGTGTACATTAGTTCGTGAATCAAAGGTGAACACAAAGAACATATGTTATGTTCAGTGTCGCGTCGCATGTGAGACCATAGCTTATGTAATTATTTGGTTTTGTCTTCGGAACTTCTTTCATCTGGCAAAAACAGCTTCAGCTTGGCTACTGGCCGTACTAGTTCATTGTCTTTTACGCGTAAGCTCACTGATCTAACTAGCCCTTTGCTGTCAGCGTATACTTTGATAACCTTTCCCAAATGTCCTAGGGCATTCGAATTTGGATCATCAGTCAGATGCACCATGTCACCCACTGCGACGTTTCGTCTTTTGATTAGCCATTTGTTTCGTTTGGCAATGGTTGGTAGGTATTCTTTCACCCATCTTTCTCTTGCTTTATTGATCAAGTATTTTGTCTGTTTGTATTTTCCAACAAGGTAGACATCCTTTTCATCGACCGGAGGTAGAAACAAATTTGCCGACGAATCGGGCGTTAGAAAGTCACTGGGTGTTAAAAGTTTGTCTTCCACATCACTGAAACAAACTGGGGTCAATGGTCTAGCATTCACAATACTTTCAACTTCGCAAAAAAACTGTACGAAGTACGTCATCAGTATACAATGGTCCTGGGGAAAGTGACTTTATTACTTTGCGAATTGTTCTTACCATTCTCTCCCACGTTCCTCCAAAATGACTGGCAGAAGGCGGATTGAATGACCATTCTATGCCTACACTTTGCAACTCTTCGTGTATTCCAGTCTTGAGGTCTTGTTGTAGAACTCACTCGGCGCCAGTAAAGTTGCTTCCGTTGTCTGAATATAAATGCTTTACACCCTTTCTTCGAGAGATGAACCTTCTTAAAGTGTTGAGAAAACAATCAGACGACATATCAGCTGCCATCTCGATGTGTACAGCCCGTGTAGTCATACAAGTGAAAACGCACCCATATCTTTTAACTGTACTTCTTCCTTGCTTACCGTGAAACGGGCCAAAATAATCCACGCCAGAATGGGTAAACAGAGGGTCAAAAATTTGTAGACGAGCCGCTGGTAAATCTGCCATCATTTGCTGTTCACCTTTTGCATTGTTTTTTTTTTGCAATTTAAGCACGATTTGATTAGCTTTTTGATTAAGCTGCTGCCATTTTGTAACCAAAACCGTTCCCATAGGCTCGAAAACGTGTAGCTTGTACTGCTGTGTCCACATCCTCTATGATACTTGTCAATTATCAGTTCTGTTAAAGTAGAGTCATAGGGCAATAAAATAGGACAGCGAGTACCAAAGGCTACCGGTGCCTTAGCCAATCGGCCTACCATGTGAATGATACCATCTACTAAAGCTGGGGTTCCTCTTAAAGTTGGATGGGGACAATTAGACTTGTTAAGGGGTTTTCCTTCAGAAAGACATTGATAAACTTGACTTAACCAGCGTCGCTGTCCATTTAATATCAAACGCTTATCCACATGATCTATAAGTCTTCAACAGTCAAATGACGGGATTCAGGTGCAATAGAGCGCCGAACTTTGCACAATAAAAAACGACCAAACTTCATCCATGCTTTTCAAGCGCTCAAAGCTGGAGTAATAACAAATCATGCGATTAAGACCGAACTCTGATGCCGAAGCAATCTTCGTAGTTGTCGCATTAGAATCAATTGTAGACTCCTCCTCAGGGAAAGCTTGTTGGTTTGGCCATTCTTTGATGCGTAATCGTAGAAAATCTGGACCAGAGAGCCACTTGGATTTCTTAACGAACTTGTTCGCTTGAACACCCCGAGACACTTCATCTGCGGGATTCAACTCAGTGGGCACATGTCGCCAGTTCTCGATGTGGGTATTTCTTTCAATTTCTGCAAGTCGATTTGCAATATACACCGGGAATTTCTTTTTGGAATTGGCAATGCTGTTCAATACTGCCATTGAATCGGACCAAAAGAAGGAATTGTCAATAGGCAGTAACAGTTCACTTCTTAAGAACTTGTCCAAACGAACTATTGCTACCGCAGCTCGAAGTTCTAGTCTAGGTATGGTCAGTCCAGAAAGTGCCACAAAACCTTTTCCCATGAGAAAGGAACAGAAAATGTTGTCTTTGTTATCTTCAATTCTCATGTATGATGCTCCTCCGTAAGCTAATTGAGACGCGTCTGCAAAGTGGTGAAGTTCGTACTTCGCTTCACTTCCATCAACGGGGTTCAAACACCTTGGTGCTGTGATACTTTCTAGCAGGCTCATAGAAGATACCCATTTAGACCAGCATGCAACTTCCTCTGCGCATATAGGCACGTCCCAATCGCAGTCGTTTAGACACCTCATTAGCAGCTTAACCTCGAAGGTTATGGGGGCTAGAAATCCCAATGGGTCAAACAATGAGTGTACCATTGACAGTATGCCTCTACGTGTCATTGGTCGTGGAAGGATATCAACTTTCACTCGAAACTTGTCTTGCCTAATATCCCACTCTACTCCCAGCACTCGTTCCTTCACTTCGTCATTGCCAGGATGTTCTTGAATGGACTTGGAACGTTGATCTTCAGGAATGTCAGCTAATGAGTCTTCTGCAGTAGATATGCACTTGGTAAATGTAAATCCAGCTTTAACGAGCATACTTGTCACATCTGTTGCAAGCGTTTTTGCTTCTTCAACTGAGGAAACAGATATCAGCAGATCGTCGACATAGAAACCAGTTCTTTCAGCTTCCATGGCTTGCTTCGAAGATTCTTCTCCAAACAAATCCGCAGTTTGTCGTAGGCTAAAACAAGCACAGCTTGGGGAAGAGGCTGCTCCAAAGAGATGTACCTTCATTTTTTATACCTGCGGGTCATCTTCCGTCTTTCCACGACAAGAAGCGTTGTGCGTCTCTATCTTCAGGACTGACTTTGACCTGATGAAACATGCACTTGATGTCTGCTACCATAGCTACTTTGTGTTCTCGGAAACGGAGCAAAACTCCGCTGAGGTTGTTAGTCATAGTAGGTCCTTGCATTAGGCGATGATTGAGAGACGTTTCTTGGTGTTCCGCCGCACAATCGAAAACAATTCTCAGCTTGTTTGGCTTCTTTGGATTAACAACGCCATGATGAGGCAAATACCAAATTTTACCTTTCTTTTCTTGCTCAATCTCCGACTCAGGGATGAGTTCAGCACATCCATCAGTGACTTAACCTACTAAAACTTCGCTATATCGTCGCAGCAAGTCTTCATCCTTCTTAAGCTTGCGCTTTAGAGAAGCTAAACGTCCCTTTGCCATTTCAAAATTGTTTGGAAGCTCTTCATCTTTGTTTCTCCACAGTAGTGGCAACTGGAAGTGATCATCTACCTGTTTAATGGAAGATTTCATTCTTTTGAAGGCAATTCTGTCTTCTCGTGATTTATCGCATTTCAGTTCTCCTTCTTCAACTTGTATATGTGATGCAGTTATCGTAGACTCACTAAATCCGTCGTAATTGACTAATTGAACATGCATTGACACAGGATTAGTCACTTTTCCTTTGTCCATCTTTGACATAGGCCATATAAGGTCCATCCCAGAGGCTGGTGTTTTGACTGCTACTGGACCACCTTCGGGGCTGCAACCAGGGCCTACGAGAGGGGGGTTCAGGGGGTACATCGTACCCAGGCCCGGGTCTAGGGGGGCCCAGAAGAGTTGAGGCTGTCGCGTTCAGTTTTGGAGCAAGAATTTTTTTCCCCCGGCCCAATTTGCGTTTCTGACCATGGGCAAAAATTTTCGGGTTAAACTGGACCAAATTTAAGCGAAAACCTTTTTTTTTGCTCTTCACCTAATGTTGGGGAAAAACTGGGACCAAATTAGAGTGAAGACATTTTTTTTTTGCTCTTCACCTAATTTTGGGGACCCGGCATAGGTCTTCGTACCCCCTGCAAAAATTTCTCTCTGAGGCCCCGGCTGCAACGACTTTCCAAGGGAATGGAAGCTTGGAGATGATCTGTGCCAATCAAGAGATCAACTGATTTGTCTTCTAGTTCCCGAAATTGTTCGTCATCGAGATATTCCCAGCAACTCAGCTCCCCCCATCCGGGAACTTGACATTGTCGAATGGGCAATTTATCCACTGTCATGACCTTTGAAAGTTCGCAGATATCAGGGTAGTCTTCCAATGAGCTCACAGAAAATGTTACCAGCTCGCCCTTTAAACCACTTGCCTCTCCTGTCTGGGTCATTGCGCGAAGTCGCATTTCATGGTCTTCACCCTTAAATTTGAGGTTGTCCACCAATCTCCGAGTGCAAAATGATTGTTGAGATCCAGAGTCCAGCAAAGCATACGTGCAGAGTTCGAGTTGACCATAGCCAACTCTAACAGGCAAAGTAGCAAACAATGGTAAAGTGTTTTCACCTTTTCTTGGACTAAGTGGGTTTAAAGTCGAGCATACATTCGTCGGTTCTCTTGTACTTGCTTCTTCTTGCGGTACTTCCACTGGCTTATCTCTTTCCTGATCATGCAACCAGGTATGATGCCGAGGAGTCTTGCAACCCCTTTTGTTGCACCTTTCCTTCGATTCACAGGTATAAGCCCCGTGCTTGCCTTTCAAACGCAAAAAGCATGTAAGATGACAAAACTTATTCTTGTAAGATATAATTATTATTTATTTAGTCGGTAAAAATGTGTCTTTTGGAAGTTCTTAACAAGTTCTTAACCGTCATTTCGACCCTGCTAGCTTAACTGATGTGCCTTGAAATTAGACGAAACAGCTGCAGTCTTAGGCACGCAAATGAAGTTATTGCCCAGTGTAAATCTATTAATTGATCGAGCTTAATTTTGCATAACTGAGTAATCAATATTATGTCTAAAAGAAATTTTCTCGTTTAAGGCTACGTTTCGCTACGTTTACATGAGACCCGATGTGAAAATCAGGGAAATGAAAATTCCAGTTCAAACCAGTTTTCGCTTAGATTTTCATTTCACTCCGAAAGCAACGGGCATATAAATGCTGCGTTGCTATCTTTGATGTAATCATTTCGCTCAGATCACTTGCACTGAACAGAGATGAAAGCTGCAGCATTGGTACCAGTACTAGTGGCTAATTTACTTCCATTTTATCAATTACAAATCGGCTGCTTTTGCAATTGTTATTAAAACTACAAGAACAAGAAGCATAGATCATGGTCAACCTGCAAGAAATTTGTAATTTGAAGAAAAAAGACGGCGATTAAAAAGGTAAGTGGTAGGCCTAACCAAGCCTATAATGTACATATTTTTTTGAGAGTGTGAGTGTTTTTTTTTTAGTTTAGAATTTTAAGTTTAGAATTAGAATGTTAGTAGGCTATTTTAGATGTCACGAGGCATGTACTTGCTCTGTGCCACCATGGTGCCATTATAAATTGCCATTGGCCGAAAACCCGTACGGGGCTAAAATATAACTCTCAATCCCATGAAAGGGCTAATAAAACCCTTAGCCTTGTTATGGTAGACCACAACCAGGCTCTGAAACCAAAAACGAGCAAAAAAGTAGTAACTGGTTTAGTCAAGTCAAGTTTTTTTCCAAACGCTCTATAAGGCATGCGCTGGATGGACTGTACCTTGAAGCATGTTACAAAACACGGCATAAACTTGAGTCAAACATAAGCCTTCACAACAAGACAAAAAATTAAAAAAAAAAACACTCACACTCTCAAAAAAAATATGTACATTATAGGCATCACGCAGTTTTCCACGGAAACGTTGAACAAATAATTATAGACATCATGCAGTTATCACAGAAACTATCGATACCTGTACTTTTTAGCTATCGATACCTGCATAGGCGTAGCCAGGGGGTCCGGGCCCCCCCCAATTAAAATGCAACCAATGATAAAAATGCCACAAAAAGACTATTGCTTCTTCAGTTTCAGTTTCTTTTAGTATCTTTGCGTACAACAGTACACGCGTGCAACAGTACACTCGTGCAACAGTAATTAACAATAATATCGATCGAGAGGGCCCGGGCCCCTCAATTTAATTTTTACCAACCAATTTAAATGGGCACCCAACAATAATAATAATCCAGGGGGCCCGGGCTCCTTGATTTCATTTTTGCCAACTAATTTTAAAATGCCCTCTACTGTACAACAATATTTAAATGGGCCCCCAACAATGATATTGTTCCAGGGAGCCCGGGCCCTTTCAATTTAATTTTTGCCAACCAATTTAAAAATGCCCCCTGCAATAATATTTAAATGGCCCTAATTTAAATGGGTCTCCCAACAATAATATTGTTTCAGGGAGCCTGGGCCCCTTCAGTTTAATATCTACCAACCAATTTAAACGCATAACCCAAGTGAAATTAAGGGCTTTTGTCCTAAAAGTTGCTAACTGAGGCCCTGATCTAACCTTTTTATGATCGTAATGCAATAACTGTTCACCAAGAACGGATTTAACATATGGCTCAGTGCCAGAAGCCCTGCACGTAGATAAGACTTTTTTGGTCTTCACCTGCATTTGGCAGGAAAATATTGTAAAATCCCAAAGTGCCAGGGCCTCAACTAAAGGTAAATCCTGCCCGGGCAATAACATGGTTTGTAGGAGTAACTATCTACTGTACATTTTTCAGTAACAATTCACCACCACCTCGCCAGTTTTTCTGCAAGAAAATACTTTTGAAAAAAATTAGCTACAGTAAGGGGAATGTTCATTGAAAAAAGGTTTAAATTGGAAGAGCCTGGGCGTATATGTACTCCAATAACTGGTTGTTTTCATACAAAGCAATGATCTCTAAGGAAAATTTAACAAGTTAAATTATTCCTGAAGTGAAATAGGCAGAACTAATTTAATAGTTCACAGAGACATCACGTCTTACAATCCTACTTCATTTGACAACACTGCTGTCTCCGCGTCGAAATGGGTAATGATTTCAACCCCTAGTGACGCAGGTGAGGCGGAGCCCCTATCGCGGGAGCATTCCCGTGTTTCGAAGTCAACTGACTTCGTCATCAGTGTGAAGAGGAGTCGACATAATGCAGAGAATTTTGATCCTGAATTAGGCTAACTCAACCGGTAAATTTGAATAACCAAGCTATCGGTATAGGCTATCGTCTTCATCTCGTAACTTCAGCTGCTAAAAAGGCTAACCTTTTTTTCCCCACGCTCTTTTTTTTTCCCAACGTTCTTTTTTTTTCCCCCGCGTTTTTTTTTCCGGCGTTTTTTTCCCACGTTTTTTTCCCCACGTTCTAAGGAAAATATTCGACTAGATTGTTATTTACTGCTAAAATATTGCAGGAGGCAATGCTCTTTACTTACCTCTACCTGGGCCAAATAACTTACAAAATTTAACCCTAAAATGCAAGATTTTAAACGTGTTTTGGACTTAAATTGCAAGCAAAAGGAGAACTGAATAACTTAATTTATTCAATTGGCTTTCAAACGTTAAAAATCTAGCACTTTCAAATGGCTCTGAATACGAGCGAAATGTGATCCAATGACATTAAAATAGCTTTTTTTCCAAAAACTTACGAAAAATTGCCCAGCGGCTGGGGGCTTTGCCCCCAGACCCCTTAGCCTCCGGCGGCTGGGGGCTCCGTCCCCAGACCCCGTCTGTGATACGTTTGAATTACAGTACACTTCTTTACTCAAACGCGTTTCCCACTTTAGACATTTTCTTAAGCTCTTTTCTTGAACGAGTTCCTAGTTACGCGTAAACACCAGGCCTCGGCTTCTGATCTTCCATTCTGCGATATCTTTGCCCCCACAAAAAATTCCGCTTTCGAAGTTTCTGATGACGTCATTGCATGTGATTTGTGGTTTCCGCCCCCCCCAATCAAAAATCCTGGCTACGTCTATGGATACCTGTACCAAAATACACTTCTTCTACATTGAACTAGTTTGCAATACGCCTACCTATAACCTTACAAGTACAGCAAAGGTAGGCTAGGTAGTCGCATTTTTGTCCCAAGTTACCTAGGTTCAACAGTATGTTACCATTCTTTAAACTGTATGTTACTTTCTACAGTGATTTATTACATTCACCCTGCCAATTACACTATATAAACTGTATATTTTGTTGAACCTAGTTTTATGTCATTGGTTCAACTTGCAGTTTTTTGTAAAGCTGGCCTACTTCAGTTTCGGGTTGCTTTCAAGTCGTCTGCGTTCACGCAGCCGAAATGGATATTCATTTCTGTCAAATTGACAGAAATGAAAATTGCGCGAAATTCAATTTCATTGCGGTGCGCTCATGTGAACACTTCCATTGTTTGAAGGCTTAACCGATACGAGTTTTTTTGCTTGCGGTTGAAATGAAGTCTCATGTAAACGTAGCCTAGCATTAGAGGAACCGATCCTTCATGTCGAAACGCATAGGTTTTGCGCGAAATCACAAAGCTAGTCGTCCTACTAGTGAATAGTGGTAACTGCTGGTAGAACGCCAATTTCACAGACCAAAAATTGTTAGAAGACACTATAAGATACGTAATAAAGACGGAGTACGATACCGGTAAGTACCATTATAGTACTATTTAGTGATGGGTCTGAACCGGTGAAGTCCTAAGCCTAATTGGAGTCTTTTCAATATCCACCAACGATATTTGTCCACTTCACTACTTTCTTCCACTACGGTTGGCATCACGTGCTATACGAAACAATCAAACAAGAATGTGGAAAAAAGACTTGCAGAAATATTTTGATGGAAGCAAGTACGGTAGTAGTACTGTAAAATCTTTTATTGCCAAACAGAAACAAATACCGTTCATGGCAAACTCAGCAAACATTTAAGATAAGATTTAACACGACGAGAAAGAGCGAAAGACCAAAAGAAAAACGTCGATTAATCAAGCGACACGGTCGTCGAGTCTGCTCCTCCTCTTAGAAATAGCACAAAACTCAGGAGTAGGACTTCAATCCTGAACACAAAATTTTGTTTTATTTTCGGGAATAGAAAAGGTTTTTTGAAAATGACAAGAATTGCTGAAAAAAAGGGAAAAATAGGAAAGAAAAAAAAAAACAATAAAAAACACTTCACTTCAATATCTACACAAGCAGTGGTGCCGAAACCCGGGGGGATATATCCCCCCAATAATTTGACTGCATCCCCTCCAATAATTTGACTATGGTGCGCATTTGAGCGCTGTATGAGCTTTGGTCTTTCTGTTTTGTTTTTTTTGTCCTCACTTGTATTCGGGGAAAAAAACTCTTTAAGTTTCAGTGAAGACCTTTTTTGTTTTTTTGGTCTTCAATTGATTTGCTCAAAAGCATGTTGAACGTTCGTCATATGTGATTCATGTGAAAAAAATAGTTGTTAAGCTTCATCCCCTCAATGTTCAAAATAGGGCAGAATTGGGGTAAAATTGCAAATTATCCCCCCCAATGCTCAACATAAATCGGCACCCCTGTACACAAGTAATAATGATTTCTTTTATAAACTGGTACGGGCATTGCAAAAGGTAAAGCTTTAGTATCTTTGACGATGTTTTGCCATTGGAAGTTAAGACTTTATCTCATATACGTCTTGGTAAACTATTCCAAATTTTAATACCAGAAATTCGAAGAGAGCAAAATCGGAATCATTTTAAAAATTCAAAGTTTTGAAAGAAATGGTCTACTATACCGGATGCGAAAGAGAAATAAAAACAAAAAAATAATCGTCTCCACATCTCGAAATGACATGCACTTTTGCAAGCTTCTATCACTGAGCGCATAGGCGTAGCCAGGGGGGGGGGGGGCAGGGGGCCCGCACCCCCCAATTGAAATGCTACCAATATGATAAAAATGTGACAAAAAAGCCTATTGTTTCTTCAGTTTCTTTTAGCATCTTCGCGTACAACAGTACACGCGTACAGCAGTAATTAACAATAATATTGATCCAGGGAGCCCGGGCCCCTCAATTCAATTTTAGCCAACCCTAAAAGTTGCAATCCCAGGCCCTGATCTAACTTTTGTACGAACATAATGCAGTAAGAGAGCCAAATTTACTATAAGGCCCGCGCTCAGATAGTAAGACTTTTTTTTGCTCTTCACCTGTATTTGACAGGAAGATGTTGCGAAAATTTCCGAAAGGCCAGGGGCCCCCGCGCAATGTAAATCCGTCCCGGACAATATCAGGGTTTGTAGGCGTAACCATCTATTGTACGTACATTTTTCAATAACAATTCACCTCCACCTCGCCAGTTTTTATGGTACAATATACTTTGGAAAAAAATTAGCAAGAGGAAATGCTCATTGAACAGATTATTAAATTTGAATTAAGGGGGGATGGGCCCCCTGACCGTACATGCACTCCTACAACTGGTTATTTTCATGACAAAGCAAAAATCTGTTACGAAATCTTCGAGTGGATTATTATTTACTGCTAAAATATTGCAGCAGGCCATGTGCCTTGCTTACCCCTGCCTGGGCCAAATCACTTACAAAATTTAGCACCAAAATACAAGATCTGAAACGTGTTTTGGACTTAGATTGTAAGTAAAAGGAGCATTGAACAATAAATTTTTTAATTGGCTTTCCAATGTGAAAAATCTTGTTCCTTCAAATGGCTGTGAACACGTGCGAAATACAATCCATTTTTTAGAAAAAATAAGATAACCAATCCATTAATCCAAAATAAAATAGCCTTTTTTCCAAAAAATCGCCCAGCGGCTGGGGGCTTTGCCCCCAGACCCCCATAGCCTCCAGAGGATGGGGTCCCCCCGTCTGGTATATTCGAGTTACATTAGTTTACTCAACATGTCTCCCGCGTTGGGCATTTTTGCTATTTAACTTTGGGTTTAAGCCCTCTACCTTTAGTAAAGTCCTGGTTAAGTGCCAAAACAGGCCACAGCTTCTGATCTTCCATTCTACGATATCTTGGCCCCACAAAAAGTTACTCTTTCGAAAATTTCTGATGACGTCATTGCATGTGATTTGTGGTTTGGGGCCCCTAACCAAAAATCCTGCTACGCCTATGACTAAGCGTATATCATTCGCGGGCACACACAACTCTTTTCATGATACAACTATCAGATTGATATTGATAACAAAATTTTACATAACCTTCTTTGCTGATAATACGTACTTAAGCCTCGCTGCCAAAAATTTGTCTTCCCTTGAACACAGAGTGAATGAGGAATTAAGTATACTAAATGGGTGGTTTTGTAAAAACAAATTTTCGATTAATCACACAAAAACAAATTATCTATTAATAAACAAAGTACCACATAAGCCTGTAAACCGTGTATTCAAGTTGTCATTAAATGGGTCCCTACTAAGACGAGTTTCAGAAGTTAAGTACCTTGGCATTTGCATTGATGATGCTTACAATTGGTCATCACATACCAAACATCTAACGCAACAAATTGCAAAATATTCTGGAATGTTTTATAGATTGCGCAATTACATACAAAAAACACTTTGTGCTTTATATTACAGCCAGGGGCGTATTTAGGGGGGGCATTGGGCCATTGCCCCCCCTTTGGGTCGCCAGGATAGTATAATTAGCATAGAATAGTATGCAAAATTGCGGCATGCCCCCCCCCCCCTTTGCAAGTTGGGCAGAAGCTTTGATCACACGAAGGGTATGTTTTATGCGTTTGTTTTAGGCCTGCACCCAACTTTGGGCAGAAAATCGGACTAAATTTAGTGAAGACCTTTTCTTTTTTCCTCTTCACCTAATTTTGGGCAAAAAATCGGACTAAATTTAGGTGGAACAATTTCTTATTCTGATCTTTGTTCTTCTCAAATTTTCCGAAGTTCCTGCCCCCCCTTCCCCCTTTTCAAAATCCTGCGTACGCCACTGATTACAGCCTTATATACAGTAGAGTGAAATATAGCATTATTGCGTTGGAAAATGCATCAAAAATGTATTTAAACAGAGTCACTGTACGAATGAATGATAGATTGAGAGCAATTACTTTTAGTTCAACTTATCAAAATGTTAGTAATCTATACAAAAACTTTAAATTACTAAAACTCCAGGATTTATACAGACTTGAGTCGGCTAAATTTATGTACAAATTGGAACACAGTAAATTACCCAAATTATTTAATAGCAACTTGGTTAAAATAACTAACCATCATAAATATGGTACTAGACAAGCCACCAGCTCCAATTACTTTCTTCCTCGTGTTGGCAAAAAAATGCACAGAACCAATTCTTTTTTAGAGGATCAAAATTATGGAGTACAATTAATCTTCATATTAAAAATAAACAATGGGATTCATTTACGAAGCAATGTATTCAGTTCTTAATTCTTCCTGAAAATTTGCAAGCAAATTGCAATTGCTCGTGTTTTAATTACGCAATTACTTGCATTTCGTAACTTAAACCTATTCATTTGGTTAAAGACTGCGTTAGTATCATTATACCATTGCCATTAATTCGGTTACTAAATTTTTTAATTTTTATTGTTTATTTATGCAGATTACCGATACTAAGGTACTGTTACTGCTACTGCATTGGTAATTGATTGAGAAAGTTTTTTTTAATTTTTTTTTTTGTGTGTGTGTGTTTTTTTCTTTTATTTTTTTAAAATTTTTTTGTTCTTTGTGCTTGTTTTTTGTTTGAAGTTAACTAAAACGTTAACTGCAGTTTGATTTTAAATTTTACTGCAACAAAACATGTATGTTGATAGGAAGCACCTTGACTCTGAAAATCGAAAGGTTATTCGATGCTTCCTGCCCAATCAACACAATACTGATTCCTGTATATTGCGTCATGAGCAGTGCTATTCCACTTTTACGGGTGTGTTTGATTGAGGAATGAATTCTACTATTACTACTTCAGCAGGAGGCAGGGCATCTCTTGAATTATCTTTGAGCCCTTGGAAAACAAGATGCATTGTTGCACTTTGCATCACTGGTTTTTTTCCAAATTGCAACTTAAAATATTATACCACGCAGTCAAAAAGCTTATTTTGTTACATTTTGCAGGCAATCACTTTACTACGAAGCTGTCTTCTTCGGGGAAAACAAAATACTGATCACCCTGAAGAAGTTAGGAAACAAAGGATTGTACTTTTGATTGAGCTTGCTAAGCACAAACGTGATCAAAGCACAAAAATGTTTCAAAACGAAGAAGCAGATGAAGCGAGGAACTTACGGAATAGTGCGTTCAAGGTGCTCTTAAACCTTATATGATACAGTGAAGCAAAGTCAAATGAGCACTTTTACATTGTACCAGCGATGTCAGAACCATTTTTAAAGTGGGGGGAGGGGTTAAAGCTGTGACAAGTTCTTTTTTTTCGCGTATAATTCATAACGTGTAGCCAGCCACGCAACAAGCATTTTGTTAATAACGGAAGGTTGAAGCCAAAGTTAAAATATTTTTGTAGAAGAAATGTCGTAAATTTTTGGTTAGAGGGAATTGGCGCAACTTAGGGGTACATATGACGGACGGTAGTCATGGTGCGAAGCCCACGGCGCTAGGCGAACTTTGTAAATTTTGGGCAAAAATAGTCGTTTGAATGCTGTTTGAATCACATTTACTACGTTTTTAGAGCCGCTTAGAGCAACTAAACGGGTAAAATTCGGAAGCCAATTTGAATAAATAAATTGCCCAGCCAATCCATCCCCTTTTACGTACAAGGCTATAACCGTTTAAACGCTTGCATTTTATGGTTAAATTTTGTACGTAACTTGGCTAATGGGGGGCTGAAGTCCCCTTAGGCCTCCCTGGTGGCCGCGTAGCTTAACGTCATTTTTATTGTTTTACCACCAGTTATTGCAAAACATACAGTACTACGTTACTCAAGATTACAGAAACAATTTGCATTTTGGTTCAATAGAGTGCACTTATAAACATCACTCATATTAGCAGTTGGGCTAACAGTCCTGCTCCGACCCGGTCCATAGAAAAAACAGTTCAGCTCAGCTCCGCTCCATGCTCATCTCTGCAATGCAGTTGCTTCATTGTGGCGTTTGCTTTACGATAGAACTGGTTTGGTGTAGCAAATGTCATCAACGCCAGAGTTGACAATAAAATTAAAATCAGGGGCCCTTATGTCATGTTTGAAGTAGGATATCTCCGAAATGGTTTGGTCAAAAAAGGTGGAGTCAATCTACTTTAATACGATTGCCCTATTAACTTTAGATACCCGCACTGATTTTGCTTGCAATCCTTTAATCTAAATCAAATCTTTCATCATTCTCGATGTATTTCGCCGAAGCGTGTAGCAAGTTTGCTAGGCCCCATTTCTGCGTCATTGCGTTTGTGGGCAACACAACTCCTTCGAAGAAATTTTGCAGCGGTGGCAAGCCGTTGGCAACATTGTGTTCGATTTGATCGGCCTTAGATTTGAACCTCAGACCTTCCGCTCCAGAGACGAACGCTTTACCGCTCGACCAACTGCAGTCCTCGTCTAAGTTTATTTTATCAATCAGCATTGACTTTAGTTTCATATACGAGCAGCAATTAATCTCCAAGTCCGCGTCATTCCGCCTCGCCTGCACAGCTTAATTTTGACAAAAAACAAACAAAAAAAACAACACCGAAACGGTGGCAAAATCAAATTTAATTGGCACAGAACTATAGCCTACCTAATAGCAATGCCCCCCTCGCAGAAGTTTGGGTGTTACCACTTGACCGTCCGCCCTTCGCGTCATTTTATAGTCATTTAATAAAATTTCGAATGTCGAATCATAGCAGACTTCTTTGCAGCGGAAGTTACTAACCTCTCTCACTAGTACATAATAATCAGAGGAAATTTATTATTAGGATTTGGAAGAAGCTTTCAAACTGGATCCAAGCAACAAGAAAGTACAGAAAATGCTAGAAAATTTCCAAAAATTATGATTTTAATCATTTCTAAGAAGCAAAATACATGCGGTTGGCAATTAGGCTACTTAGCCGACGTTCATTTGACATATAGGGTTTCCAAAGACTTGGATCTCAGTTACTGCAACTGACTACTGTTTTGGTGTTTTAATACACGGAACACTGGTGTTTTAATACACGGAACACTGGTGTTTTAATACACGCTTGGTAATCAGGTACCTTGTTAGAGCTGATATCTAGAAATGCAAGTCCGTGTAAGGACCGTAAAAGTGCAGTATTACAAAAATCTGCCAAAGAGTTGTATAGACTTTCGGAGAGGCGTACTTTCGAACTTACATAATCTGGACTACACTTGGCGTAACATTTTTAGCGTTTTACTCCAGGGCTGTAGTCGAAACCGACTCGTACGAGACCACGACCGAGACCGCAAAATTTTTCCGAGACCAAAACCGAGACCGGTCTCGACTTTGGCTTCGAGACCGGAAAAAAATGACGACATAAGTTTTGTCAATTTTTTTGGGTTTAAATTTGCTCATAAATTGGTTTTATGATTATATAAATTGAGTCAGATGACAAATTGCTTTGGTGGAAGTAATTACGTCATCAAAACTTCTCGACGACGTCGTTTTATATAAATTTTCACTGAAATTATTTTTGAAGAGTGCCTTGCACTAAACTTAATGCCTCTTACTCGAAGATCGAAGCATGATCACCTTTATTTTTTCAGGAATTACATGTCAATAAAAGTGACTAAACTTTAATTAACTAAAATTATAAAAAAAAAATCAAAAAAAGTTCATTGTACTGTGTATTTGAAGAACTGTATATACGTAACTACAAAAACCCAGCCAGGATCTTCGATTAGGGGAGGGGGGAAAATTTTTAGGCGCGCAACTACGATTATGCTAAGAGTATAGGCTTTTACCAAGCAATAAAATTTTTTACCCGAAAAATATCTTATCTTGTCGTCGTTTGAACAAACTGATGTAGACGTACATTAATCGTATCACAGCTGAAGATTCGCCTCCAGTTGCTGGGCAATTTTTGTGATTTTTCGTAAAAACTAGTCATTTTTACGCCGTTTGAATCATATTTCGCTCATTCTTAGAACAACTTAAAAGAACTTAATTGCTAAGATTCGGAAGCCGTTTGAAAGAATTAAATTGCTCAGCCTCTTTAGCCCCTCTCCTTTACCTATACAGGTCAAGTCCAAGACACGTTTAAACGCTTGTATGCATGGATTAAATTTTCTAAGTGATGTGGCTAAAAGGAGGAGAGCTGAAGCCCTCTTTGCCCTCCTGTTTGCGTCACTGGCCAATTTACATATAGTTTATGCATTATGAACAAACAAAATTTACCAATATTCTTAAGTAGTTGGTTTGTTCGTTGTCGAGAAAGAGACAAAATATGTAGGGTATTACCACTGTTATCGAGGCAGTAGCGTCGCTAAGGCTGGTGACACCCGGGGCGGAATTTCGTGGTGTCACCCTTTATAATGTTTAGTAGGCTGCAAAGGGTTATTATTTTAAAGATATCGGTACTACTGTACTTTATTACTGTAGGCAGTGGTGCAAATTTTTGTTGAGCATTGGGGGTGATAATTTGCAATTTTACCCCGATTTTGCCCAATTTTGAACATTGGGGGGATGAACCTCCACCAAGACTCTTTTCAGGTGAGCAAATTAAATGAAGACCAAAAAAAAAGGTTTTCACCAGAAATGGAACACTTTTTTTCCCCGAATTCAGGTAAAGACAAAAAAAAAATTCAGGTGAAGACCTGAAGGTGAAGGCCAAAAAAAAAGGTTTTAACCAAAAATGGAACACTTTTTTCCCCAAATTCAGGTGAAGAACAAAAAAAAAAAGGTCTTCACCAGAAATGGAACGCTTTTTTTATGTACTGACCTGCGCTCAGATGCACACCAGAGTCAAATTATCGGAGGGGATGCAGATGAAGACCATACTCAAATTGTTGGGGGTTTACAGTCAAATTATTGGGAAGATATATCCCCCACTCCCCCCTGGTTTCGGCACCACAGTCTGTAGATGGTAGTTGGTATTTGACTAGCTCAATAACTTCTCATTATAAGATTCTAAACCTTTGAAGTATGAGCAGCACACATTTAGTATCGGGCGCGTAACCAGAAATCTGAAGTGGGAGGGGCTGTTTTGGGCGTCTGGGAGCTCCGCCCTCATGTGCCGGAGGCCATTACGGGGTCTGGAGGCGGAGCCCCCAGCACTACCAAAATTTTGGCTTATTTTGGCCAAAAATAACATAATTTTGGCTTATTTTGATAAAATTTAATGCTCTTGAAACGTGGCATCAGGGAAAACTCTGGTGGCATAAAAATTATAGCGGTGCAAAAACATGATTAGACTGAGGCACGGAGCCAAAAATCTGCAATGAGAAGGAAGCTTGTCGGATTAGCGCTCAAACATTTTGTATTTTTTTTTGCAAAAATAACTTTAATTTCAGACCTATTTTGATAAAAGTTAATGCGTTTGAAACGTGGATTAGAAATTAGCAGTGCAAAAACATGATTTAACTGATCAAAATCAATACAGCCAAAATACTGTAGAACATATTTATTGATACGTTTCGGTTAATTTTTTTAAACCATCGTCAATCTTATTAATGATTTAAAGAGATTAACCGAAACGTCTAAAATAATCCCCCAAGGGGGTCATAATACATTAATCAATGGGCCACCACCAAAAATAACTGTCTGGATTGGACAATTAAACGAAAAAGTGGCTCCGTAACAATACATCTCAAATTCCTGCCGAATACAGTACCAAATTGCAGTGAACTTTTTTTTGTTTGTTTTTGTGTAGATCTTTAATCGAATTCGCGGAAAAAATTTCTTCAAATTGCGGTGAAGATTTTTTTTTGGACTTCAATCGAATTCTGTAGGTAGCATTCGGACAATGCGGACGTCTTTTTTTTCTCCTGAAAGGCAAGACTTTAAAGTAAATTTTGATAAAGAAAAGGAGGTTCGCAGCAGCTAAAAGTTAATAAAAGAATTGATTAGTCATCTTGGAATCATTTGGTAAAATTACAGAAGAAAATTCCCAGCTAAGACATTAAGTCTTAGGAAAATTAAAGAAGAATTTTAGCCTAGTTTCGTAGCGGACTTACTCCATTACTATTGAAGCCATTTTGTCATTATTACGCAACAAGCAGCTATGGGCAAAGGTAAACGATATAGTACTCGAGATAGCCTATCTTTTGCTGAACAGATACAAAAAAAAATCTGTAGAAGAACTAATCGATGAGGCGCGTAGCCAGGATTTCAAAAAGGGGGGGGCTTTTTTGAAAGAGTGAGAAAACTGCAAACGACCTTGACCCGAATTTTCATTGTTCTTGAATCAGAATCACACGGTTTATCCGAAAATTGAGACGGAGTTTTTTGGGAAAAATCGGAAATTCGAACGTTTTTTCAGCCCAAAAACAGGTGATCTCAAAAAAAAGTTCTTCACCAAACTTGAGACGGATTTTTCGGGCAAAATCGGAAATTCAAACGCTTTTTCAGCCCAAAAACAGGTGGTCTCCAAAAAAAAGGTCTTCACCGAAATTGAGACTGATTTTTCGGCCAGAAGCGGATATTCCAACGCTTTTTCAGGCCAAATCACGACATCTACTTCACAACTTCGGCACCCAATTTCCTTTGGGGGAGCTGTTTTCATTTTTTCACCAAAAATCGGCCTCAAAAGCACCAAAAACGTGCGATTTTGTATACTTCACAGGTCAATGGGGGGAGGGCTCGAGCCCCCCCGCCCCCCCCCCCTGGCTACGCTACTGGGTCAGAGTATGATCAAGAAATTTGCGCTCTCAAGACAGAAATTGTACAAATTAAGGAGAGTCAATCATTCTTGAGTGAGAAACACGATTGCCTTAATGAAGATTATAACAAGGTGAAAAAAATTAACGCTGAACAAAAAGCTGAAATTATTGCCCTAAAGTCTGAATCATCAGATCTGAAAAATACCAGTCTCAAAGAAATTGAGAAAATTGATAACTTAGAGCAATATGGACGTCGACAAAATTTGGAAATAGCTGGCGTTCCGGTCCAGGACGGAGAAGACACGAACGCAGTTGTTATGGAAGTTGCGAAGCTACTAGATGTCGACATTTTGCCCAGCCACATTTCTACATCCCATCGCTTACCAAAGAAGATTAGCCAAAATGGAAACGTAACTTGCACTCCGCCCATCATAGTTCGCTTTACAAACCGAGACATTCGAAACAAGATTCATGCTTACCGCAAGCAAACCTGAATTTTGGATCTAAAAACTTTTCAGTCAATAAAACAAAGAACATTTTTATCAATGAAAATCTCACGCAATCCCGTAAACGGCTATTTTGGAAGACTAAGCAACAAGCGAAAAGTGAAAATTGGAAGTATTATTGGACACACAACGGCAGCATACTTGCAGAGAAGGACAATGACACTGATGAAATTCCTATCAAAACTGATCTGGATTTGAATTTGATTAAAAATTAAATTGTAAAATTATTATTCCTTAAATATCGTCACAAATGAACGGTGTTTCTAATTGTGCTAATGCTACGAAGGGTTCTTTGGCTCATAGTCAAGTAGCTCAAACCAACAACATAACTAGTTTGTTCATCTGAAACAGGTAATTGTGATTTCAATAATTTAGACGTAACCAATGAGATCTTTACTCACTTATTCCAAAATGTAGAAACTTGTCAATATTTGAGCTTAAACTCATCATTACCTTGTAATTTTAATGACAGCAAACTGTTTTGATTGCATCTGAACATAAGATCAATAAATAAAAATTATGAAAACTTAATTGAATTTTTGACAAATGTTCCTTTACGACCCCACATTATTTCATTAACTGAAACAAAAATAAAAGACAAGCCACTTGTAAATATTACCATTCCCGGATACACCTTTTTGCATGCTAACTCCGTCTCGAAGGCTGGAGGCGTGGGCGTTTATGTCTCTGATTTATTACAGTTTAAGAAATTATTATTTGAGGCATCTTTTTCTGGCTCTGAAAGTATATGGATAAATTTAACTTATCCTGGAACTGATATTAATTACGTAGTTGGAACTGTTTATCGTCATTCGAATTCTAATGCTTATGATTTTATGAAATTTTTAAATGATATTTTCACTGAATTGAATCTAGATCATAAGCGTTTTTTTGTCCTTGGTGACATGAATATTAATACATCCAAACGAACAAACTGTAGCAAAGACTATCTAAACCTATTGAGTTCTAATTGTGCCACTAACATTATTGATGTACCAACTAGAGTGACAACTTGTTCTGCTACTGCACTGGATCACATAATCACTAATGAGAATAAGCATCAAATCTTTCCTGCGGTGGTCGATTATGACATTACTGACCATTATCCCGTCATGGTTTAGTGAATAATGAATTAATCCACAAAAATGTTCAACCTGAATTTGCCAGATCATTTGCAAACTTTAATCGTGACAGCTTTAACAATGATCTTCAAAAAAGAATAAATAGCTTTATGCCTAAAATTCTCACCATTTCGGAAAACAATGTTGACGATATATTCAATGATTTCTACTTGTTGATAACATCAACCATCGACACCCATGCCCCTCTTAAAAAAATTTTCAAGAAAACAGAGACGTTTAAGAAGCAAACCCTGGATCACAAAAGGCCTTCTTATTTCGATCAAAAAGAAGCAAAAGCTGCATAAAACACACTACATCTTTGGTTCAATTAATGAAAAACTGCATTATAAAAAATGCTCGAATCTGCTAACTAAAGTTATAAATCTTGCAAAAAAACTTTACTACCATCAAGAACTGGACGACTACAGCAACAATCCTTAAAAAACATGGGAAATTTTGCGCACATTATTGCCTTCTAAATCTAACTCAACAGCGCCGAACTCTATAATAGTTAATAATTCTTGTTTAAATGATCCTACTGATATTGCAGAAGAATTTAATAATCATTTCGCCAGTATTGGAAAATCTTTAGCGACCAGCATTAGTGATGATAATAACAATGATAAATTTCTTAATTATTTAAAAACTTCATGCTCATCTTCCATATATTTAGAATGTACATCTCCACAAGAAGTGATAAATTTAATTAACTCTTTAAAATCAAATAAGGCAGGTGGGCATGACGATATTCTTCCCTATTTTCTGAAAATTTCATGTTATATTATAGCCTTATGCCCCTTTCACTAATACTAAATTGTTGTATTACTGCTGGCATATTTCCAATAAACTAAAATTAGCTAAAGTCGTTCCTGTTTACAAGAAAGGGCCAACTGATCAATTAACAAACTATCGACCAATCTCGCTATTACCGTCTTAAGTAAAGTTTTTGAACATATAATTTGCAACAGACTAATCTCCTTTTTTACCTGTATGAATACAATTGTACCAACCCAGTATGGTTTTAGACATAATCGCTCTACGATTCACGCCATGCTAGATCTTATAACAACGTGTTATGACAACTTAAACTCTAAAAAATTTTCTCCATTAATATTCTTAGATATCCAAAAAGCCTTTGATTCAGTTTCACATCAAAAGCTAGTTAAAAAGTTGGAATATTATGGCATTCGTGGCATTGCCAACTCACTAATTCGTTCATATTTGCGTAATCGCAAACAGTATGTTTCAATTTATAACAAAAGATCCTCTGAGAAATTGGTCGAATATGGAATACCTCAAGGTTCGATATTAGGCCCCCTTCTATTTTTAATTTATGTAAATGACCTTCCCTCGGCTATGCAACTGTACCTAGATTCTTTGCTGATGACACTGCTCTTTTGACAACTGAAAACAATGTTGATAATTTACTTGACTAATTCAGAATTGTCAAGAGTGTCAAATTGGATGTTGGCAAATAATCTAGTGGTTAATAAAGCTAAAACTGTTGCTTTACTTGTCTTTCCCCAAACAAGAAAATCCACAACCTCGCTTACTTTAAACTTTGATAATCAAATTTTGCAACCTTCAGAATCAGCAAAATATTTGGGAATCTTTGTCGATGAACACTTATCGTTTAAGCCTCATATTATATTTTTGGAAAAGAAGATTGGACGTTCTGTTGGCGTTCTTGCTAAACTGAGCTACTATCTTCTTTGCAATACTTTAATAATTTTGTACTATTCTCTCGTACATACTCATTTGCATTATGCGTTGCGATTGTGGGGTGCAACATATAAAAGCTATTTAATAAAGTTAAAAAGGTTACAAAACAAAGCCTTAAGAATTATTTCTAAAACTAAAATTAGAGGTAGAATAAAGCCACAATCTTATAAATATGAAATTTTAAAACTTGAAGACTTGTACAACTTTGAAATTGCAAAATTAATGTGTCAGTTTACTCATAGCAAATTACCTCTTAATTTTAAACATTATTTTGCCTATTCATCTGATGTTTCATCCTATTCTACCCGCCACAGCTCTAGCATTGACATTTTTTTGCCGCGATTTATGAGTTCAAAAACCCAAAAGTTTAAAGAGTCTTATAAAAAGTTTCTCGTTAGTATATACAAGAACTAAATTTACTATTGCGAATCATAACAGTCTGCTGTCATTTTTTTTCATTACCAAATATTTAGTTATACAAATTAATATTTTACTGTAATATTTTGAACTTAATTAAGATATTTGCCTGGGTTGCTGCTTGACTTGAAGACCATTGGTCCCTTCGCAGCCTCCCGTTGCTGTTTATCATTATGCAATAATCTGCGTTATTTTGGTATTTTTATTGGCAACAAAAATAAAGTGTTCTGTTCTGTTCGGGGAAAAATCCCTTTCACATTACGGTGAAAAATTGTTTTGGTGTTCAATCGATTTTATATACCGACAGAAAATTTTATTGCTGAGCAAGGGGCCACTGGTGTTGGCAGTCTCAAGAAAGTGGCCACAAACCACAAACGGGTTGAGAACCACTGGTCCAAAATATGTTCTACATTATTTTGGGTGTATTGTTTTTGCTTAAATTTTTCAATTCGATTTACCGTGTTCCTATGATTAAATTGGTTGCATAAATCTCAAACAGGAAATGGCTATGTGGTAATTGTAATTACATTTTATTCACCAAGTTGCCTTGGCTAGGAGACAGCAAAGGGACTTTCGGTCTTCGACTCAAGCTGCCACCTGCCCACCTGTCTACCACACGCGGCGGAGGCTTCACACTGTCCCTTTAATTGCTGAACGTCAAGCAGGGGAGCTGTGCATATCAATTTTTATAGTCTATGACTCGACCCGACCGCGAATCGAACCCGAGTCTACCGCTTCAGTAGCAGGCGCTCTATCCACTCGAACACTGATCGGCAGATGGCTAATGGTAAAATTTCAGTTCTCTTATTTTTAAGCTGGTTCCGTAAATCATAAAACCTTATAGTTTAATGAAACTCACAAGGAGTAAATTCACTTCGTCTACATTTAATAGAAAAAGATAATTGATGCGGGAGGGCTAATGGAACGATATTTGAGTCAAAGTGATTGGTAACCAACAGTTAACTAATCCTAAATACCCCCCCCCCCCCTATTTCTGAGCTTATATTTTTTATTATGAAACCTATATTTCGCATGTTTCAACAAGCGATCAAATTTGATTGCTCAGGTTGGAGATTTTTCAAAGTTTTTACTGATTTGGAGTTATATTGTTGAAAAATTTGCGCCCCCTCTAAATAACTCTTTCAAAAGATGCTTTAAATCAATTTGTAGTCCATTCTAGTGTGCTAAATATTTTCAACGATATTAAACATACCGGTAATATTTGTTTTCGTTTGATTGGTGTCATAAAATGGTGTCACCTCAAAATGTCGACACCTGGGACGGACCGTCCCCCCCCCCCAGCCCTTAGCAACGCCACCGTACCAAGTGCAAAACAATATGTATATATTCACTCTTTTTTTTTATAAGAATTATTAAATTTTTGAGTTGTGACTGGCTATTCTTAATTTTTTGCCGATTTTCAGCCTCATTTGTTTTAACTTGTTCTCAAACTTTTGAGAGCAGCAATGTCATTAGTTTCGCGACCATGTTTGTAAAACTGTTTAATTCCCAATGCTCTGTCTGCTTGAGTAAAGACTTTTCTGCTGCTTTCGCAGCATCGTAAAATTGTAAAAGCGAAAAGGCGAGTTTTTTGCAACTGTCTTAAACGATTGCCTAAAAATTTCTCGGTTACCTAGTTGCGCAATGCGCAGCTCTCTATAATCTCAAAATAGTAGCAGTTTTGCTTTTGCAAACACAAAAAAAATCCTGAAAGGTCATTGTTTTGAATCAGTACAAAATACGTTTTGAATCAGTAGAAAATCGACAAACCACTTAAGCTGCGTTTATACATAGCATTTTCACAATCAGGAACGAAACTTCAGGCATGTATAAACGAGTTTTCGCATCGTGAAACCAGGTTGGGCACCTTTATTTTCCCAGCGGTTTTCACTCCTGGTTTCGCGACGCGAATTGTCAAACTTCATTGTATACACGTTTTGACACAAAAACGTCGATCACATGATGTGTACTGTGTGAGATTAAGTAAGTTGCGAAAACAGCTCGGGCGCTCGAATCGGGCAATAACTCTTTAGTTTTGCCTGGAATTTTTTTTATCTTCCATTCAATAATTCCAGGTTTTAAAACTAGTTTTCGCTACTTTTGACCATTCACTCATGCAGGCGCGCAGCCAGGATTTGGAAAGGGGGGGGGGGGGCTATTTTGAAAGAGTGAGAACTGTGCAAACGACCTTGACCCGAATTTTCATTGTTCTTGAATCAGTTTCACACGGTTTGTCCGAAAATTGAGACGAAATTTCTCGGAAATTCAAAGATTTTTTCCGCCCAAAATCAGCTGGTCTAAAAAAAAAAAAAAAGGTCTTCACCGAAATTGAGACTGATTAAATTCAAACGTTTTTTCGGCTCAAAATCAGGTGGTCTCCAAAAAAAAGGGTCTTCACCGAAATTGAGACTGATTTTTCGGCCCAAATCGGAAATCCAAACGTTTGAGGGGGGGCTGTTTTTCTATGGGGGGGCTATTTTCAATTTTTCACAAAAAATCGCCTCAAAACCACCAAAAACGTGCGATTTTGCATACTTCACAAGCCAATGGGGGGGCTCGAGCCCCCCCCCCCCCCGGCTACGCTACTGCACTCATGCATAAGGTTTCCTTTCTCGTCATCAAAGCGCTATACGTAAACAACTTCTTTTCTCATGTATAAACACGACAGGTTTAATTTCCAGGTGCGAAACCTAGTATGTCAAACCTATAATATAAACGCAGCGTTAGCCTCTCACGAAACTATTGTATCTTATTAACAAAAATTATCCAGTCTCGAGACCAAGACCGGTGCGAAAGAGCCAAGACCACAAAAAATCAGTCTCGAGACCGAAACCGGTTTGTTCTATTTGTTACAACCGATTGCGAAACTTAGCACGAGTCGCATGCTGCCGCAATTCAAAACAAAGAATAAGCTGGAAAGCTGGCACGCTTATGATAGCAGAGTTGTAAACGGGCCGACTAGTTCAGGCCCGAACCCGAAATTATAAGCCCCAAACCGAAAACTAATTTGAAGTCCAAACCATGCCCCCAAAAAAACGAAAGTTAATTTAGCTCTGAAAAATTTAGCAATGTTACCAAGTCATTTTAATTTTATTTTTGCGCCCAAAAGACCAAAAGCACGTCTCAGGCCCGACTTAAGCCAGAAATTTCTGTCAACTTTAGGCCAGAATCCGACCCGAAAAGCCCGGCCCGACTAACAACTCTGTATGATGGTATGCCCAGTGTTGAGACCAAGCATCTGATTACCAATGATTAACAGAGAACTTACAATCAGGAGGGAACCGTACTTAAATTGTAGGGGGGACGCGTCCCCCCATCGAGATTTGAGCGCTGGATGATGAAATGATCAACAGCCAGCCAGCACGAATAAATGCTACAAATTCCGGTCGAATATAGTCGCAAACTGCCATTTTTTTGGTCATTTGATTTCAGGAAAAAAACACTTCAATTTTCGGCGAAGACCTTTTTATTTTGGTCTTCATCTGGTTTCGAGGAAAAAAACCAATTACGGGGACGGAATTGCATAATTCCGACTGAAGTTTGGTCAAGGCTGCAAACGCGTCTCCCCATGCAAAATTTTACAATTTAAGTACTGTTTACAATAGGTTGTATTTTGACGTTGAGTGAAAATATCTTCCTTCGAATAAACTAACTGCAAACTTGGAGTTTACATCATACCAAACCTTGCAAAATGCCCCCTTGCACTGCTCGATTTATACAGCTTTTAGACAAAAGCAAACTTTATTGGAATAAATCCGACTATAAGATCTAATCACAAATAATCATAGATGGGCACAAGTCCGTTAATAACGAAGCTAACTTTTTCATTAACTCGTTAATCCGTTAAAAAGTTTTTTCATATTAACGGACTAAATTAACTTTCGTTAAGTTCTGCTAACGGACTAAATTAACTTCCGTTAAGGTTTTTATCGCTAATATCTTGCACCATTCATTCATCGTACAGGTACAAACCAGTTTGCACTGGTAACACTCGTTGCGTATTAGCACGAGTATTATAGAAGAGAGCAAAAAAAGGAGCTCTTTTAATAAGCTGAAGCCTCATAGGTCTGCTAATTATCGCTGATCACAATTTCCAAAGATTTTCCGATCGCAGCTTCGCTAGTGCATTTGAACTTATTTTTATCTTGAAATTAGATTAGACTGTAAAATGTAACTTCCAAAACACAAAAAGACTACCATAGCAATAAATATTTCGTTACAATCAGCTCAACAGCGCCAATACGTGTTCTAGAAGCGAGTGAATAAAAAGAAACGTAAACTACACGCAAAATGTTAACGAATTAACGGACTTCATTAACTTCCGTTAATTAAAGCTGAAAATAACGGATTAACGTTAACGGAGATGTGAAGTTTGTTAACGGACTAGTGGTTAACGAAGCTAACGTTTTGCATTAACTTGCCCACCTACGCAAATAATCCATAGACCCTAAACTGCGCATTGCGCGTGAAAAGAGTATCTTATTTCCGTGCTGTCCAACGAGTCGAACAAATTCCGTTGCATCACGCTCTTATCAAAGAACCGAGCAGCTCATGGATAAAGATGTAAAAAAACGTTTTTTCCTTGTTTTTTTCGTACCTGATAAAACAAAAATTAAGTTTGTTTTTTAAATAATGCAAAGCAATTAGTATCTAATCGCACGACCAGCATTGGCAGAGTATCGTATGTCAGAGTTGTAAACGGGCCGACAAGTACAGACCTGAACATAGGCGAAGCCGGATTTTTGATTGGGGGGGGGGGCAAACCACAAATCATATGCAATGACGTCATCCGAAATTTTCAGAAAAGGAACTTTTTGTGAGGTAGAGATATCGTAAAATGAAAGATCAGAAGCCGTAGCCTGATGGCACTTACCCAGGATTTTGGTAAAGGGAGAGGGCAAAAACTAATGGCACTTACGCAGGATTTTGGTAAAGGGAGAGAGCGAAAACTAATAGTTAAAAAGTGCAATTGTCTAACTTGGGAGACGTGTGTGAGTAAGCTAGTGTACTCAAACGTTTCACAGACGGGGGTATGGGGGAGGAGCCCCCAGCCGCCGGCGGCTATGGGGGTCTGGGGGCAAAGCCTCCAGCTGCTGGGCGATTTTTGTAAGTTTTTGGAAAAGAAAAGCCAGTTTAATCCCATTGGATCACTTTTCGCACGAGTTCACAGCCATTTCAAAGAACTAGATTTTTAACATTTCAAAGCCAATCGAAAAAATTTAATTGTTCAATCCTACTTTTGCATTTAAATCCCAAAACGCGTTTAGAATATTGCATTACGGTGCAAAATTTTAATTGTAAGTGATTTGGTCTATAGGGAGAAGTAAGGCACTTTGCCTCCTGCAATACTTTAGCACTAAATAATAACCCACTCGAAGATTTTTCTTAGAGATTTTTGTTTAGTCATGAAGTTTACCAGTTATAGGAGTACATGTACGGCCAAAAGGCCCAGACCATTTTAATTGAAATTCAGTAATTTGTTCAATGAGCATTTTTCCTAGCTATTTTTTAAAGTACTTTGTGCGTAAAAACTGGCGAGGTGGAGGTGAATCGTTATTGAAAAATGGTACAATAGATGGTTACGCTTACTAAACATGTTATTCCCAGGCCGGATTTGCATTGCGTGAGGCCCCTGGCACTTACGGGATTTTTGCAACATCTTCCTGCCAAATATAAATGAAGACCAAAAAAAGTCCTACTTTCTGAGGGCAGGGGCCTGGCACTGAGCCATATGACAAATACGGCGCTGGTTATTGCATTACGCTCGTAAAAAGTTTAGATGAGGGCCTGAGGTAGCAACTTTTAGGACAAAAACCCTTGATTTCACCCTGGTTATACGTTTAAATTGGTAGGAAAAAACTGAATTAAGGGGGTGCATCGGGTCCCCTGGTCGTCAATATTACTTATTGTTAATTACTGTTGTAGGCGGGTACCTACTGTTGTACGCTAAGATGCTAAAAGAAACTGAAAATGACGAAACAAGGCTTTTTTGACAAATTTTTGTCATTGGTGGCGTTTTGATTGAGGGGGCGCGGGTTCCCTCGGCCACCCCCTGGCTACGCCAATGGTTTTGAGACAAGATCGTTCCATTAAGTTCTTTCATAAAAAAAAATTTAAATCAAAATTAAAATAACTTATTTTCCAAAACGTGAAGTTGAGTCAAGTCACTGAACAGTTTTTTGAAACGTCCAAGAAATGCTTGACATTATTATGACATGGACATGTGGTCGTCATTATTATTGCTTACTTTTGTAGGCGTAAATCCTAAATTAAAGAAACTGCAATTCCGGACAAGGACAACATACTGGCTATGCTCTCATTATATCTATAATCTATCATTAGTAGTACCGTAGTTTAATTGGGGATTTTGCATTACCGCCTGTGTTATAGCATTAAGTTCATAATAACGTTAAACGAGGGCCTGGGGTTGCAACTTTTAGGACAAAACTCTTAGATTTCTCACAGGTTTTGCATATAAATCATTAAAAATTTGAATTAAGAGGCCCATGCCCGGAAACCTTGGTCAACAGTCAGGGGCCCTGGGGCTCCCTGGTCGCCAGTTAGAGGCCCCGGGGCCCCCTGGTTGTCGGTTAGGAACCCAGGGCCTCTGGTCGTTAATTAGGGGCCCTGGGGCTCCCTGGTCGTGAGTTAGGGGGCCCGGGGCCCTTTGGTCATCAGTTAGGGCTCCGGGGCACCTTGGTTGTCAGTTAAGGGCTCCGGGCCCCCCTGGTCACCAGTTAAGGGCTCCGGGGCCCCCTGGTCACCAGTTAAGGGCTCCGGGGCCCCTTGGTTAGGGGCCACAGGGCCCCCTGGTTGTTAATTAGGGCCCCGGGGCTCCCAGGTTGTTTAATCAGTTAATGGCTCCGAGGCCCCCTGTTTGTCAGTTAGGGACCTCTGGTTGTTGGTTAGGGGCCCCCTGGTTGTTGGTTAGAGGCCCCGGGGCCACTTGGTCGTTAGTTAGGTGCCCTGGGGCCTCTTGGTCGTCAGTTATGGGCCCTCTGGTTTTCAGTTAGGGGTCCCGGGGCCCCCTGGTTGTCGGTTTGGGGCCCCATGACCCCCTAGTTGTTAGTTAGGGGCCCCGGGACTCCCTTGTCGTCATTAATATTATTGTTAATTACTGTGATGTGCGTAATTACTGAATAAAACTGCTATGTTGTCATAATTAGGCTAGGCTATGTTGTCATAATTTTTTTATCGTTGGTAGTATTTTGATTGGGGGGGGGGGCGAGCCCCCCCCCCCCTGGCTACGCCTATGGACCTGAACCCGAAAATTTAAGTTAGATCTAAAAAATTATTCGGTTATTGCTCGTATACGGTTAAAATAAACTATTTATTGCCCATTAGTTGTGACGTGATACTAAAGATCAATTGTGACGTAATAACCCCCTATACCTGGGCCAAATCACTTACAATATTTAACTCCAAAATGCAAAATTTTAAACGTGTTTTGGACTTAAATTAAACGAAAGTAAACGGAGGATCGAACAATTTATTTTTTTTTGGTTTACAAATGATTAAAATTTAGTTTTTTCAAATGGCTATGAACACGCGCGAAATGTGATCCAATGACACCTAAAATAGCCTTTTTTTTCTCGGGCGTCTGTGATACGTTTGAATTACACTAGTTTACTCAACACGTTCCCAATTTACACATTTTCGCTTTGGGTTTAAGCCCTCTCCCTTAAACAAAATCCTGGTCAAGTGCTAAACCAGGCCAGCAGGGCGTCTGATCTTCCATTCTGCGATATCTTTGTCAGAAGAAAGGGACAGCAAAGTTGTAGCATAAGGAAATCCATCCAAGCTGAGTGGAGTGCAGTAATCACATTTTAAAAGAAAAATATAAAAAGGAACTCCATTTAAAAGGTACATTACGAAATCAATCGAACAAACATCAAAATTCACAGAAGACAATGCTAAAAGCAGAACAAAAACAAATTGCCAGTTGCATGCCTAAGACAGCTGTTTCGCCTAATTTTAAGGCTTATCAGTTAGGCTTAGCAAGGCCAAAATGACAAACATTACAGTGATAAAACTTCAGAAAAAAAAACCTTCCAGAAAATGATTAAATATTTGCAGATAAAATTCTGTCCCATACCAATCTTTACCCAACAAAATACGCTAAATTAAGTACAACTTTTTAACTGAGATCGTTATTGAACAAAACTGTAGGTCTCAAGATGCTAAACTCACTGAAATCTTTACCACTAGAAACTAGGTTACGGGCTGTAAACCAAATCTAACTGAAATCCTTAGCAAATAAAGCTAGGTTACAGGCTATTAAACTAACAGAAATTCTTACCGAATAAAGCTAAGTTACAGGCTGTTAATCTAACTGAAATAGGTTAGGTGTATTCGTTAAGAGATATCAGTTAGATTTGTAGTCTATAACCTAGCTTTATTCGGTAAGGATTTCCGTTACATTAAAACCCTGTAACCTAGCTTTATTCGGTAAAAATTTCAGCTAGATTATAGCCCGTAACCTAGTTTCTAGTGTAATATCTTGCGTGATATCAATACAATGACTTGTTTATTTTTCTATTTTTCAAGAGACTTGCTGACATGTTTATTTCATGAATCTCGCTTAGACACTGACTATTAAGCGCTACGGTTGATGCGACGTAGTCGGCGTCAGTGTTGCCAATAATATTAAAGGCGGTGAAGTATCCAGCCAATTCCGGTGGTTTGTAAAAGCTAAAATAGCACTATAATTTTTGATATTTTTTGTTTTAATTTTGAGGCTGCGGTTGCAAAGATATTCAACATATGCAAAAAGATATCCCCCGAAAAAAGTTTTTGGAAGCTCTGAGTTTTGCTCTTTCCGCCAAAACCACAGTAGGCCTAACAGTCTAGAGTAGAGATGGCGCGGATAACAAAAAATGCATCCGCATGCTGCGCTGTATCCGCAAACCTTGTCCGCATGCTGCACCGCACCGCATCCAAACACAACTAAGTTCACGCTGCACCGCATGTTATATACCAATTAAGTTTCCACTAATATTAGAAAAAAATTAGCTCTTTAGCTGACAACATATAAAAACTGATTTTAGGGGTATCATTTTGGAAGGTTTTCAGAAGGGTGGCCCTCTGAAACCACGTCAAAATATTTGTGTTTTAAACATCTGCTGATATATAAAAAAAAACAACAACAATGCCCTAGCTTGAGCTGTTGAGAAAATTAATTTCTGGGGAGTCCATTTCGCCCCTGGGTGGGTGGTACCCCCAAACAATGTCAAAATATTTGTCGCTTAAATATCTACAGATATAAAAAGAACTATTGCCCTAGCTTGAGCGATTAAAAAAATTAAGTTTTTGGGGCCTCATTTCGGAGGATTCTGGGGAAGAGGCCCAAAAAATTTTAGAAGACAAAATTGCATTTGCAGCTCAACTAACTTACAAAAAAATTAGATTTCGATGTTTAGTGGTTCAGAAGAAGAGCGCACAAGATTTAGAAAGCAAAAAAAGAAAAAAAAACTCAACGAGGCCAAAAGTCTAAAGTGTAGGTACGGATGAAAGGGTATCTTATGACATATAACCATAGGTGAGCACAAGTCCGTTAATAACGAAGCTAACTTTTTCATTAACGCGTTAATCCGTTAAAAAGTTTTTTTATGTTAACGGACTAAATTAACTCCGTTAAGTTCTGTTAACGGACTAAAGTAACTTCCGTTAAGGTTTTTATCGTTAATATCTTGCACCATTCATTCATCGTACAGGTACAAACCAGTTTGCTCTGGTAACACATGTTGCGTATTAGCACGAGTTTTATAGAAGCGAAAGGAGGCTTTTCTTTGTGACAAATAATAAGCTGCAGCCTCATAGGTCTATTAATTATCGCTGTTCGCGTTTTCCAAAAATTTTCCGATCGCAGCTTCGTTAGTGCCTTCGAACTTATTTTTTATCTTGAAATTAGATTGGACTGTAAAATGTAACTTCCAAAACACAAAAAGAACACCATAGCGATATTTCATTACAATCAGCTCCACATCGTCAATACGTGTTCCAGAAGCAAGTGAATAAAAAGAAATGTAAGTTGCACGCAAAATGTTAACGAATTAACGGACTTCATTAACTTCCGTTAATTAAAGCTGAAAATAACGGATTAAAGTTAACGGAGGTGTGAAGTTTGTTAACGGACTAGTGGTTAACGAAGCTAACGTTTTGCATTAACTTGCCCACCTATGCATATAACCATGTGAAAAATTTTTTGCCGTAGGCTACTTAAGCCGTTTTTGAATAAAACTGCTTTCTACACCAAACTTTTGGGGTGGTTTTCGGGTCCTAAAACCAAAGTCACGAGACTCATTGCCTTGAAATTTGGCACAAACATAATATAATTTATGAATCTCAAACTGCTGTCAGAAAATTTCATGCAGCTAGACCAAACCATTCTCAAGTTATAAGTAAAAGTCAGAAACTTTGCACTCGTTAGCTTTGAAAATGGCCCAGTAAAAACTAAGAAACATGTGACGCGAGGTCAGTCGTTCTAATTATAGGCCTACAGGTTTCATCTGCCTAGTGTGTGTTTTCTATTAGTTTTTCTGCACCATGTTTTGGCAATCAAAAACAACCTACCAGTCTACCTGATGATTCCATGCAACTACAGTACTAATCTTGAACCAGTAGTTCAAATGATGAATATATCACGTGTTTTGCATGCTGTCACAAGCTACTACACTTGTATGTAACTGTCTAACTTGATAAAAAACAATTTTGCTGCCTCCCAACGTAAGCCTACGTATGGGTGTTCAATATTGAGTAAACTAGCTAACTTATCAGCGTATCCGTGAACCCTCCAACCCTTGCAAGAACATCTCTCACAAGCTCACTAACTAGCCCATTTTTACAAAGCAAATTATTTTGTATTAGTCATTGATGTATTAGACCAAACCTAGTCTTACTGCTTTAACAACCCTATGTATTATAACTTTGCCGTCTGCATGTGTGTTTGATTGTTGAATAAATTCTGCTAGTATGTAAGCTATTCTGTCATTGGAACTTTGAGTAGCCTAGTCTTCCTACTCTACTACATAGGCCTACCAGATCTGAGATAGGCTGCAGACGTAGCACCGAAAGCCTAATGCTTGCTGCCATGACCTGTTGACGAATAGGCTACACTGAATTAACTCTGTCACTGAAATGTAAGCGCATGTGTAGTAACTGTTATCTAGCTTTGGGCTTGTACCAATATTATAGCCCTATATGCATACAGGGTGGGTATGTTGCAAGGCTTTGTTTTGTGCCTCTGCTCTGATGGTAATCGTTTTCCACAAACCTGTTTCATCTACATTTGTCTGCCTTTGCATCACCTTCACACCGAACGTCCTAAACCTTTCCTAGTTTAGCCTACCAAAACCAAAATCTTTTTGTTGGTGTCAAGAAAAATGTTCAGCCGATTAAAACTAAGTTTCTTCGTAGCCAAAATAACCTATTTTAGGATGCTCCTAATTCTGAAAAAATAAACTTGAACTGAAGACACCTTTTACTGTTTTAGTAACGTGTATTGTCTTCAATTCATATTACAGTTACATCATGACTAACCATGGTTGTTTATAAAGAGATAATCACCAGCAATAATTGCAAAAAAATGTAAAAAATTATTGTACACGGCGCTGCACTGACGCTGTTACGTTAAGCAGATTTTAGTTGCCACGCTGCACCAACAGCAGCGCGCGGCTGCGTACGCTGTTGCCATCTCTAGTGTGGTTTTGGCGGGAAGAACAAAAGTCAGAGTTTCCAAAAACTTTTTTCGGGGAATATCTTTTTGTATTTGTTGAATATCTTTGCAACCGCAGCCTCAAAATTAAAACAAAAAATATCACAAATTCTAGTTCAAGTTTAACTGTAGTAAACCACCGGAATTGGCTGGATTATTCACCACCTTTAATACGACAATATCGCATCCCCCTTACCAAAACAAATACGGTATACAATTATAGCAAGCAGAAAAGCACAACCAAAGTGTTCAATTCATTACGTACTCATTGAATCTTCGAGGGGGCCTGCGTTCTCCAGTGGACCGTCGGGAAAGAGCAACATTCTGTTGCACATTGCTAGTTACCGTCGCAGAATTGGTAGCCGCATTAAAATCAGTGACACTAGGATCAGGCGCAAAGTAAGACGTAAAATCACAATCAACCAAACGTTTACGCAAATGAAATCTGTTCCTACAAATGATCATGCCGAACTCTAATTTGATCAAGTATCTCCTGGCATTTTCGTAATGTTCAAGAATGGTGCCACATTTCTCCCATCGTTTTGTTACAGCATTTTGTAAACACACATGGTCACCGACGTTTAAGATTCGCAAAGATCGTGTTGAACGATTATGGTACTTTTGAAGTTTTTGATTTCGGGCAGCAGCTTCCCGGTCTACCTTAAGTTTTTCATCGTGCCATTCCCTTGTGAGAGCGCTTTTGTGGCAGGGTACAGCATCCTGGACAGGGTGGCCATAAAGCATTATGGCGGGGGACAAACCGGTCGACCGGAATCGATTGATTTGTGGGGTGTGTTTTTCCATTGTAAGATCCCCTTAACCCATTCCTCATTGATACGAAAGTGTTGCCCTTTTCCTTTCCAACATTTACGAAGTAGATTTTTCGCCCATTTTACTGCGGACTCGCCAATGGAATTACCTAGGGAAAACCAGGGCGAGGAAGGGGTCCATTTTACGCCCCAACGGATGATAAAGTCGTTCATTACTGCCGATCCAAAAGGGGGCCCTCCATCGCTCCAAAAATAATCACATACATCATTATTAACAAACCATTCACGCAAATAACAGCATTAGCATCAGGGCTGTTTACAGGGCCTTTAACTTCAAAATAGCCAGAATACCAGTCAACAAGCACAAGAAACTTTTCACCATTTAAATCAAACCAATCAGCGGATATAAATTCAAAGCGTAATTTGGCGCGGGAAGATGCTTGAGAGGTTGTGCGGGGTTGTTAGGACGCTCTTTTTCACACTTCTGGCAACTGCGATACGAGTTTTCAATGTCATTGTCGAATTGGGGCCAATACACAACGAGCCTGGCTCTTGCTTTGAAAGCCTTCAATGCCACGATGTCCGGCATGCAAATCTTTGAGTACCATTTGGCGTAGTGATTTGGGGATTACCAGGCGAACGCCTTTCAAAATAAATCCGTCCTCACTAATCAGCAAGTCACTTCTGACGTTCCAGTAGGGGTGAAGGGATTGGGCTAGTTTTTTGCTCTTTAGTCCGGTAAAAATAGCTTTTACCCTGAAAAAATTTATAATAAGCTGAAATTTGGCACGATGACTCAAGGCCATGTCCTGAGCCACCAAAAAAAAATCCCCATATTTTGGACGTGGGACTTTCCCCTTTTTCGGCCTTTAAAGTCTGCCATCTAGTGTCAAAGAGCTTTTACTATCCAACAGCTAATCCAAAAGTTGCAAAAGTGCCAAGTTTTGAGTAATAGTTGGTTTTCAAGTGCAGGTATAAAAAAATTTACTTAAAATTGATGACGTCATTGTTGGTGACGTCATTGCCAAAGTTTTGAAAAAAAATGACGTATTGATGGCTCGAATAGTAAATGAGAGTTAGGTTTTTGGTTCCAAATAAAAAATTGCTTAAATCAAAGTGATGACGTGACAAGCGTTTTTGATGAAGTCATTTGTCAAGAGTTTGGATCGCAATTCTGAAAAAGAGTGTTTGACCAAATGAAACATTGCTAACTTTTTTTTTAACTAGCTTTAAACTTGGGACAATTATATTGTGAATTCATTCAGTCGATTGAATGTCAAAAACTGTGTTGTCAGTAAAACTCTGGGGTAGCAATCAAGCAGATAAAATTTAGACCTCCCAATAGGCAGTGGTGGCAATAACAAATTAGTTTTTTAGTAGTTTTTACAGTAATAACACTACTTTTTAAAAAAGTAACTTTTGTGGTAATTTTATAATTTTTTAGAGGAGTTAAAATTACAAATCAGGCTACTTTGTAAATATTACTATCCAGTAGAAACGCTTGCCTGGCTGCTTAGTTTATAAAACCGGCCAATCAAAAAGTTGTTTCTGTTGAGAATGACACAGGGTCGTACCATGGGCTGTACGTCTGCGTGCTAGAATGGTTTATACATGCAGCGCTACTGTAGTTTCGTCTAAGAAAATAGATCATTGATAGAGCTTAAAGGGACAGAGTAGTTAGTCAGGCCGGGCTTTTCGGGCCGGATTTGGGCCTAAACTTGACAAAAATTTCGGGATTTATTCGGCCTGAGACGTGCTTTTTGTCTTAGGAGCACAAAAATATGATTAAAATAGCTTGGCAAAATTGCTAAATTTTTCAGACATTACTTAACTTTTGTTTTTTTCGAGCATAATTTGGGCTTTAAATTAGTTTTCGGGTTCGGGCTTATATTTTTGGGTTCGGGCCTGAACTAGTCTGCCCGTTTACAACTCTGCATAGGGATGCAACAAAAGCGCAATAGCAATAGAAAATATACTGTCAAGTTTTTTAATTCCACTGGTTTCAAGGAGGAGACTTCGGTGGCGGTATTTTGTTGTTTGTTTGCTTAATTATAAACATGCCCAGGCTTTATTTAGGAAAGTTTTGTTTTGTATCTTTGATTAACCAACATCGATCTGAATAATCTATGGTTAACGTTATTATCTACCTTCGTGTAGTATCAAATTTTGATGCTGTGCAAAAACCAAAGATAGGTATTGCATTACCCTATTCTTTCATACGCCAATGGGTAAAATTTTTGTTATAGCTACTACATCAACACAAAAAAAGGATACTATTTTGCCCAAAACAGTTAATATTTTTAAACATTTTGTGGGAAATAAATTTTAGGGCAAAAGCTGAAATCTACGGAGTCTTTCCAAAGCTTGTCAAAGAAAAAAATAAACGCATAATAAACAAAGATAAATTTGCAAAAAGCGAATAAAATCACAAACGTCCTCTTTATAAACTTTTATAATATTTTTAGTAACTAAAAAGAGGTGATACCAGTAGGCGAGACCAAATTTATACTGCGCCGGACCCTATACCACATTTTCAGCCAACAAAATTTGTTGATCAAAAAAAAAGTTTTCCACCGCTTAGGAGTCGCATTTTCCGTCAAAACTAGAGCTAAAACAACCTAAAAAAAATCTACGCCGCCCAGGGGTCGCAATATTGCTTCAGGCACAGTGCCATTATCGTCTCTTTATTAGTAGACCAGACACAAACGCGCGGAGAAAAAGAGAAGAGCATTAAAAAATTTGTTTTTGTTGCAAATTTTTTTGCCGTCACGCGTATTCAACTGAACTGATTGGACATATACATAGAACGAGTGAACCGTGAAAAAAAAGTCACGCTGATTGGACAAACCGACATATTCTAGAACAAATGAACCATAAGAAAAAATACAAGCTCTTAGTTTCCAGTTTACTAATATGGTACCATTTTGCCACACGGTAAACTTGGCTCTGCCGGTAAGTACTGTGAAGATAACAGATTGAAAAAATACTACCGGAATGTGATAGATCAAAAATCTTTCATTACACTCGCTGTATTATGCCAAAGCATGTAACGAGTAGGCGGGCTCATCTCCACGCCATTGCGCCTGAACAGCACAGCTTCCTTTGAAGAAATGTCGCAGCGGTGGCGTGCCGTTGGCAACACTGTGCCTGATTTGACCGGCCCGAAATTAGAACCTTAGACGTTAGACCTCCCGATCCAGAGACAAACGCGCTACCGCTCGACCAACAAATAGATGAATCACATTTTTTATCTTGATAGCACTTTTATGTGAGAATTACCTTAAAGCATGTTATTTAGATCATTACCGTATATTTAGCGACTTATCTGAAATTCTTTATTAAAACCTGAGAAAGTGCAATAAATTTGGAGTTAATTACAGCATTAAATTTTATTGCTCGATTTTGCTTCTCGAATTATAACGTAAGCGTGATCTGGCTTCAGCGCACCAGAAGTCACAGTAGCCGGCTTGTTATGATATGACCTTAACCGCAGAAACAAAAGACCCGAAATTCGGAACCCGCTTAGTTTTAAAACAATTCTGCACTCATTCAGACCATGGGATCGACGCTCAGACGTAATACAGTGATCAAAATAATATTGGTGAGCCCTGAGCCTTATCGAAGAGGTAGCATAATGAAAGCTATAACTTGAAAATCATACTTGGATCCCGGACGAAATCTACTTTTTTTTTTTTATTTAGTGTTATTAGAAATAGTGATGTAGAGTAGATTATTGCCATTTTGGCAAAATTTTTCATTCAAAGTAATTTGTAACGACAATTACTGACTACTTTTTCCGAGAAGTAACAAATACGGTAATTTTATTACTTTTTTACAGTAATTTTTGGAGACGTAGTGTCATTACTTTAATACAGTAATTTGCCCACCTGCGCCAATAAGGGATTAAAATAAAATAATGCATTTTGCAGTTTAATCAAGAAAGCCCTTGAATGTTTATCGAAAGCTCCCACGTGCAGTTAAAGCTCAAATCAAATCTTTCATTATACTCGCTGGATTACGCCGGAGCGTGTAACGAGTTGGCGGGGCCCATCTCCACGTCATTGCGCCCGGGCAACACAGCTCTTTTCGAAGAAATGTCGCAGTGGTGGCGGGCCGTTGGCAACACTGTGTCCGATTTGACCGGCTCGAGATTTGAATCTCAGACCTCCTGCTCCAAAGACGAACGCGTTACCGCTCGACCAATCTGCAATTTTAGCAAGATGCAAGCTTGAGGAACGATAAAAAAAATCATTAAGGCGGCGAATTGTCAAATATTAGCGTGGTTATTATAAATTCAGATAATAATATTGTCAGACATTGCAATAATATCACAAATACGCAAAATAATACCTGATCATAATATTGCCGGACATTATTTTGCATAAGATAATAGTATTGTCAGACATTGCAAAGCGGTAGAAATTTTGTTCGTATCAGATATATCATCGTGCTCGGCGCGTATTCGTATCAATTTACATTAAATTACTCTAGTTATTATTTTTTAGAATCATTGCATGTAGGAGGATGAGGCAAGACCTCGGCCAAGGACTTTTGAAGATGCCTTAGAAACTCGAATGATGATGATCAGAGGTGGAGTCGAGGACACAAGGCTCGAGGCCAAGGCCAAGGCCAAGGACACAAAAAAAATCCGAGGCCAAGGCCAAGGCCAAGGACAGCCTTTCCGAGGACAGACACTCTCGAGGCCAAGGACAGGAATGCTCGAGGCCAAGGCCAAGGACCAAGGACACAAAGCGCAAGTGCTCTCCAAAAAAAAAAAAAAAAAAGCTCTTCACAAAAATTTTTCAGGCGATCTCCAAAAAAAAAAAAAAAAAAAAAAAAAAAAAAGGTCTTCACAAAAATTTTTCTACGATCTCCACGAAAAAACGCTTTCCAAAAAATTTTTCAACCGCTCCACATAATTTTAACTTTCCAAAAAATAGTGCTGTCCTCGAGCCGAGGACAGGCCAATTTTCGAGGACTTGAGGCCTCGAGGCCAAGGCCAAGGCCAAGGACTTGACCTTCGAGGCCAAGGCCAAGGCCAAGGACTTCAAAATCTGTCCTCGAGGACGTCCTCGAGGCCAAGGACGTCCTCGAGGACTCCACCTCTGATGATGATGCTGATATTCCCAGAGTATTGCAATGTTTCGTTTGGTCAAACACTCTTTTTCAGAATTACGATCCAAACTCTTGACAAATGACGTCATCAAAAACGCTTGTCACGTCATCACTTTGATTTAAGCAATTTTTTATTTGGAACCAAAAACTCAACTCTCATTTACTATTCGAGCCATCAATACGTCATTTTTTTCAAAAACTTTGGCAATGACGTCACCAACAATGACGTCATCAATTTTAAAGTAAATTTTTTTATACCTGCACTTGAAAACCAACTATTACTCAAAACTTGGCACTTTTGCAACTTTTGGATTGGCTGTTGGATAACAAAGATTCTTTGACACTAGATGGCAGGCTTTAAAGGCCGAAAAAGGGGAAAGTCCCATGTCCAAAACATGGGGATTTTTTTTGGTTGCCCAGGACATGGCCTTGAGCCATTGTGCAAAATTTCAGCTTATTATAAATTTTTTCCGGGTTTCAATGTATTTTGTATTTCTACCAAACTACTTGTCTGGGGGAATCCTTGAAGGATTTGAGCTTTCAGCAATTGGTACTATAAATCTTCCGAGGCTACATCTTGGATTTGCTGCAGTCGGAAAGAACAGTTTGCCACTTCGGCTTGCACACGCCTTGCAGTGTTTATGTGAAACACTTGCTGTGTCAGGTTATCTATTTCATGTTGTGAAGTGTTCGTAGGGTGGCGTGAGAGGGTATCTGCAACGGAGTTTTTCAGGCCTGGCAAGTATTCAACAGCAAAATTGTAGTCCAGAAGTTTGACCAAACTTTGCAAAATGCGAGTATTTGCCACCTCGTCAAGCCTTCGTTTATTACAAATGGTCGTTAGCGGGAGATGGTCAGTAAAAATCACAAAATTATGGCCAGCCAAAAACATATTGCATTTGCTAGTGGCGTACACAATGGCTTGCAACTCAAGCTCAATGAGAGCATAGCGTGTTTCTGCGTCATGGAGCGTACAATCACCAAGCTGAATTGGTCTCCATGAAAGATCAGGTTGTAGCTGTTTAAGCACAAAACCAAGGCCATTTTTAAGACTTGCGTCGACTAGCACATGTTCACTAGTCAAAATACACTTAGCACGTTTAAAAGCATGCACGTGCAAAATCAGTCATGAGTAAATCTTCATTCGATCTTTTGAGTAACTCTCGTAAGGGTTGGAGTGCTGAAGCATTGTTGTGTTTTAAAATCACGAATCACAGTGAAGATTTTGTCCTGCATTTTGTAATCACTTTGGCTTAATCGAACGCCTGCAAAATTTAAAGCACTTTCAGCAAAGTTAAATTTGTCGATTCGTGAACGAATACTGCTGTTGCGACAACGATTCAAGAACTGCGTCACATAATTCACACGCTCGTCAAAATTTTGCGAGTATATCAAAATGTCGTCAACAATTTTCTTAGTGTTACCGAAACCACGCAATTCTTCGGTCATTCGGCGCAAAGATGGAAACCGGCCGGGCCGAGATTCTTTGACAGGCCGGTTGAAACACCGGTCAAATTCTCCTTTCTCGGAACTAAAATACATCTAAGCACCAACCGAAATATACGTATATACTTTATTATAAATAAAACTTTTTTCAAAAAACAGTATTAACAAACCAAACCTTTTGAAAACACTTGCTGAATGGTCTCAAGCTGTGCCAAATATGCTGTGACCATTAAGAAATGCACGTCCAGGGGAGTATATAGGGTAGGGTGTACCAAAAAACCCGACCTGCTCCGATTTTGCTATAACTTGGCAGAATGGTGCATTTGGGTGAGAAAACATGTGTGTTAAAATTTTTTAAAAATCCAGCGTCATTTGACGCCCTAGAGGTGACGTCATAGTTTTGGTGGGGAGCCACGACCCCAAAACCTAATAAAATTGCCATATCTTGGAAACTACTTAAGCTAGAAACGTGGTTAATAGCTCATTGGATGCAGAATATAGGATTTTATATCACACTTAAATACAACATATTGAGCTAAAGTGAGTGGTTTAGGTGTAATTTCAAAAAAACTAATATTTAGCATTAAGTCTACTTATCCCTAATATACCTATGAATATACCATGTAGATATGAATGAATATACCATGCCTGTTGTTTCTGCAAGCTACAGTAGGTGTTCATTACCTTTTAGCTATGTCAATTTGTTGCGCCAAGAAACAAAAGTTTGATTACACCGTTGCATTAGCTTATATTAAATATCTATAATTTGTAAGTGACCTGCTTGATTCTAATTATCATCTGTCAGCAGGAATTAGTACGGTACTTTATTTGTAGATAACCCATATGTAACTAGCTAGTGTGCATCATGGCCAGCTGGCTACTAGTTGTATGGTTTGTGCACAGACATCAATACCAACAATGTACGATTAACCTATGTATGTTACAGTACTCAAGCCAAGTTTATTCATAATTTGCAAATCAATTTTTAGCATAGACTTAAGAACATCATTGGTAGCCTATCTAAAGGCTTTTTTTGTTTTATGTAACACTCACAAGTTAATTTACACGAAGACCACTAGTCTGGTGCATGCTATAATATAATGGTTCAGCATTTTCACTAAATGTTTCGTATGTTTTAAATTATTTATGCTAATATAATTCAAAGTTTAGACTAATTGTGAGTAACTGAGCATGATTAACACTAGAAAACAAACAAAATTTTGGCTTTTTAAGGATCGGTTTTGGAAAATTTTATTAGTTTTACTTGTAAACCTACTACAACTGAAAATGCTCTGTTACGATTTTATACGATATGCAAGAAAAAGCAAGCAGGCAGTCTAGTCAAAGAGAAGCAGCCGAGCAAACTGTTTCAGAAACTAAACCATGGTGGATTAAAGCTGGGTTACTTTGCCAATCCAGCAATGGACTTACTGCAAAGTTGCTTAAACTTGTACTTGAACAAAAGCAATTGTCACAAGATCACTTAAAAATCCAGAAAAAAAAAAGAATTCCACCAACAATTCAACAAAAGTAAAGATTATTTATGCAAAAATTTAAAGAAACGTTTTGGGCTCTGAGTAAAGATATGAAGATTATTTGAGAACTGCTGCTCAATAATCCACTAATTCAAAAATAAAAGAAAAGGTTCAGGAAGACTGGCAATATTTGTAAAATAAGAAAATGCCAGGTAGGCTTGGATCAGTTGGGCCCACGTACGTTGAGTTAAAAAGATATGGAACTCAGCTGGTCAAAATAAGGTTTTTCTACTCAAAATACTATGGACAAAACCGCTTTACTGGCATCTTTTCTTTTACTATTTTACATAAAAAATTGGTGCACGGCATCAGTTATAGCAGATGCTTCTATTCATAACTTGAAACTGTGGAATCAATTCAAATCCATGAAGAAACAAAAACTCTAAAATTGTTTTCCCCGTTGTACCTAAAATTTGCAAACTCAGCACAAGAAAAGTTGGATCGTCACCTTTGGTGTGTTTCTGAAAGGCATGTAATTTTTTCACTATTTAGCAAAAAGCTTTCAGTGATGGAGAAAACAGAAATGTGGCCAAAGCTGTAAAAATGCCAGATTTGACCTTTACCTCACATTAAAAAAATTTGATTGGTGCAGACTCTCACACACTTTCAAAGCTTCTTCCGGCTGCTTCCAACTTTATTGATTTGCATCCAAAAACCTGTTCACAAGATGCTGATTTTGCAGCAGTCAAAGCAATGATCAAAAACCTACCTGCCATAAATGATGCAGCAGGGAGAGCACTGGCTCTTGTCACAAACATTCATTTTTCTCTTGCTGCTCCAAAACTGCATCGCACTAAAAAAGATCTGAGAGCCGTGCACCATTCATGTCGCTAGAAGTTAAAGAAGCACGTGCAACAGCAGCAACATGAGCATGAATAAAGGTTTAATTCATGTCACGAACAGATCTTAAAAAGCTTTGACCCTTTGCGATAGAACTTGAGAGGAAAATCGTTATTTTATTTGGTACAATAGACTAAAAAGTGATAAGATCACCCACAACAAACTCTTCAATCTCCAAAAGAAAACAACCAAAACAACCTATTTATATTGCATTTTGTACCATTGTTGCGCAGAATTACATGTAATTTGAGCGTTAAGTAAACTTCACAGAGTTAGTGAAACGCTATTGTTCAATGTTCGTGTTTCATGTTTCCATTTGCGCATGTAATATTGCAAAATATTAGTTTTTTTGAAATTACTCCTAAACCACTCACTTTAGCTCAATATGTTGTATTTAAGTGTGATATAAAATCCTATATTCTGCATCCAATGAGCTATTAACCACGTTTCTAGCTTAAGTAGTTTCCAAGATATGGCAATTTTATTAGGTTTTGGGGTCGTGGCTCCCCACCAAAACTATGACATCACTTCTAGGGCGTCAAATGACGCTGGATTTTTAAAAAATTTTAACACACGAGTTTTCTCACTCAAGTGCACCATTCTGCCAAGTTATAGCAAAATTGGAGCAGGTCGGGTTTTTTGGTACACCCTAATATAGGGAGGGGGCATTGTGCCATGTGCTCTTTTTTGGGCCAGGGCACAAGCAAAAAAGTGAAAAATATACGTTAAAATCGCGTAATCAAATTATGAGAAAGCATTCATGTGGAAGAAGGCTTACGCTACTTGGCATTTTAGCATCATTTTAATCAGCTTGAGAGTAGAAGTGGCGCGGATTTCGGATGTTTTAATACATGGTAAAATCTTGCCGCTTTGAAAAGCTTTTTTCAACTTAAATTTACCACATTCTACACTGGGTAAGAAAAACATAGCTCTTGTTTTTTTTTACATCTAACTAGCCATGGCTTGTTCTGAAGTAGCAGCATTTTTACAAACTGCTGGGGCACATTATATTTTGAATATGTTCTAGCCAATGTCATAACAGTTAAGTGTTTTCTGCTCAGCAAATTGCAAATAATCTGTCGCCAATGGCTAAAAAATTTTAACTTGTGTTCTTGGCCTTACGCATAATATCATTAGAAAGAACGTCTAATAATAATTTAACATGTGCCCTCTAGTCAGGTGCGTAGTCAGAAATTCTCAATGGAGGGGGGCTATTTTGGGATCTGGGGGCGAAGCCTCCAGCCGTCGGAGGGTGGTATTTTGAAAAAAATGTTGCATTTTTTTTGCAAAAATAACTTAATTTTATTCAGGGCTATTTTAATAAAAAATAATGCTTTTAAAATGTGGCATAGAAATTGGCAGCGCAACATGACTCAACTGGTTGCATTAATGGGCTATATGGGAGGTGGCTAATGATAACATTGTAGTTCTCTTGCTTAAGCGTTGGTAAATCATAAAATCCTATCATTCAATAAAATTCGCACGGAGTAATCTGTTTCGTCGATATTTTATAAAGAAAAATAATTGGGGGGAGGGGGCTAATGGAAAGATATATGAGAGAAGTCATTAGTAATTAACTAACTCTGAATAGCCCCCACCCCCTTATTCTTGAGTTTATAATATATACTTGTTGATAAAACCTATGTCTAGCGTGTTTACACTAGCGATCAAATTTGATTGCTGATTTTTGGGCATGTTTCAAAGCTTTTATTAATTTGTGACTTTATTTTTTGACAAATTAGCCCTCCCCCTAAATATATGATTCAAAAGATGCTTTAAATCACTGTTTAGTCCGTTCCAACGCAAAACACAGTCGCAGAAGAGCTAAAAACGTGGTATTTTCCTTATTCGGCATTTTGGTTGACAGGCCAATGGGGTTAGCTATAGTCCCTTCTGCTCCCCCTGGCTACGTTATTGCCTCCAGTTCTTTTTATGCTTATTTTGTGCACGTTTTGCGCTGCTCAAAACAGGTCTTTCAAAACGAAATTTAACCTAAAAGGGTCTTAAAATTGAGTTATTTTTGCTAAACACGCAAACAAATTTTTTCGTTTTTTTCGAGACCCCCGTCCTGAGTCACAAATTTTAACACATCACCCATAATCCCCTTTTTTGAAAATTTTTCATTAGATGCATTGAACAGTGAACAAAAATCTTCTGTAAAAATACCGGTCGACCGGGCCGGCTAAAAACCGGTCAACCAGCCAGTCAACTGGCATAGATTTTGAAATTTACCGGTCAACTCAGGAAAATCCTTACCAGTTCCATCTCTGATTCGGCAATTGTAATGTTCACTTATTGAGTTTATGCCAAAGGGAGCTCGGTTATAAAAAAGCGGCCAAACGGTGTTATAAATGTCGTGAGGAGTTTGCTCTCCTATCTAGCTCAATTTGGTGAGAGCCTTTCCAGGCACCAAACGTGGTGAAATATTGAGCGTCGGTTTCCTGTATTTTTTGAACGGTTTCGAGCACACTCAGTGACGTATAGTGCTCTCTCGTACAGTATTTGTTTAGGTGCCGAAAGTCGACGCACAAGCGCACCTTTCTGTTAAACTGACTGTTTGTCTTTTTTGGCTTGACAACAATGGGGCTCACCCATTTAGTTCGTTGCGTCACGGGCGAGATTATGCCCTCTTTAAGTAGGTCGTCAAGTTCATCCTGCAATGCCTTTTTGTAAGCAATAGGGATTTTACGAGCCTTTGTTACACAGCATGGAGTGACATTGTCCTGCAGAACAATTTTAAATTGTTCTCCCTTCATTGGAGGTTGAGTCTCAAAGACGTCGCTGAATTCTTCGATGAGTCTTTTCTTCGTAGTTTCTTCTCTGGAACCGCTCTCAGATTGTTGAACAATGGTCGAAGTGAGGTAGACTTCTCCTTCATCAAACGGAATGACGATTTTGTTTACAAGCGACTGCTGGGCCTAGCTTGTTTTTTGTATGTTAATACGCACAATGTTCAAACCTTTCAGCGCTGTGATGCTGAGTAGGGGTGTTGTAACTCCCTCTTAAAAACGACAATGTCTGATTGGGCATTTTTGTAGCCAAATCGCAAATGTGCTCCGATAAATCCATGAGGGTTCATTTTTCCCCCATAGCAGTGGCGGTGCTTTGCATTTGCTTAGTAGGGGTTTTGAGGTCTTGCAGTTTCAGACCAAGCCTCGTCAGGTCGTTAGGGTAAATCACGGTCCAGGCGGAGCCCTTGTCAACAACAAATTGGATCTCATGACTTTCCCCAGTATCCGTACGCACGTCGATTTTAACCTGTTCGGTCTGCGTGCTGACGTGGGATATAATTGCGCATGAGCTTATCGGTGGTTGACGGAGATTTTTCTTGAAGCACATTTTTTCAAAATGGCCTTTCACACCATAATAGTTATTGCTTTTTTTGAGCGGTACACGTTCTGTGTAAGTCATGTTGATACCCACAGCGTGAACATTGCTGCCTATAGTCTGGTTTCCTGAGCGATTGCGACGGTTTCTCAGTTTTTTCCTTTCCCTGATTTTGCGTTTGATCACGAAACGCTTGGGCGCGGCTGATCGTCAACGAAAATTCCTCGTCAATCATACTTTTCACTATCGGAGAAACAAAACTTTCTTCAGTCTTTTGAATTTGTTCGTACGCCTCAATAATTTTGATGGCTTTAGACAAGTTTAGTTCTTTCTCTTCGAATAATTTTTTCTGTGCTGCTCTATCATGAATGCTAAATATAATTTTGTTTAGCAAAAACAAATCAGTGATTTTTTGCTTGTCCGCGTCACACAGTCCTTTATTAAATTTGCATAATGAGGCCAAAGTCACTAATTCCGAGTAAAATAATTTAAACGGCTGATTACTTTTTTGGTGGCATTTGTTGAATTTGTGTCTGTGAATCAACGTTTTCTCAAGCTCCAGCTACCTCTGTGACAGCTGCAAGAATGCCGTCCACTTTTTCGCGATCGTCTACTGGCAGCTGCTTTCCTAAAGCTTCAATCTTTTTGAATGTTTGGGCAGTTACGCATGATTCGAGGGCAGCCCACTTGGCTTTCCATGGAACACCTTCTTTGCTGGCTCCAGATTCTAGCAGAATGCTTCTGTGGCCTGGCCAGGTGAAGAATGCTTCTGTGGCCTGAGAGGACAGGTCGAGATCTTCTCTAACTAGGATCTTTTTCAATGAACGGAGGTTTATTCACCGGCATTACCTCTGACTTATTTTATAACTCTATTTCTCTTTTCGGGTTACTCTTGCTGCGGCGCCATTGCTGATGAAGCCATGTAATATCTTGTGTGATATCCATAGGTGGGCAGTACCGTGATACTTTTTTGGTACCGGTACCGTCGGTACTTTTGTGGTACTGGTACCGCCAAAAAATAGCAAAGTACCGCGGTACCGTACCGGTACTTTAGTTTTTTTTTATTTTTTAGTACGGATTTTAAGAACGTACCATTAAAAACTTGAAACGTTGTAAAAATGCTTGCAAATAAATTGGATAAACAACCAATCTTTTTTCTTAATTTAGTGTTTAACTATTGGTCTTACTCGCTACTACCACCACAGGAACTTAGCGTTTGCAGTTTGCTGGCCGATTTGAAAAATTGATGTTTTCTTGCAATGGCAAAATAATGCATTACCAGTATTCATGCACCGGCGAAACAAAAGAAAATCGCTAAGAAAAAATTGTAAGAGACGACTTACGCAATGAATACTCATCACATTATGCGTTAATACAATAGCGTAGCCAGGGGGCGCAGGGTGAATACATTGGCCTGCCGACCAAAATGCAGAATAAGAAAAATACTACGTTGTTAGCACTTCTGATACTGTCTTTTGCTCTAGAATAGATTCAAAAAATTATTTAAAGCATATTTTGAAATGTTTATTGAAGGGGGGAGGGAGATAGTTTGTCAAAAATAAAACTTATAAATCAGAAAAAAGACTATAAAGAATAGCCGAAAATTGGTAATCAAACTTGATCGCTTTTTGAAAAATGCTCAACAACTTTTCTCGACCTTCCTTCGATTGGCCCCCATATATGCATACATCTTTCACTATAAACTTTAGCTGAAATAGATTACTTCTTGCGAGGTTTATTAAACTACCGAAATAGGATTTTATGATTTACCAACTTGTAAATAAGAGAACTGAAATTCTAGCAATAGCTATCTCCCACATAAACCATTTATGCAACTAGTACGGTATAATGATTTTTTGCACTGCTAATTTTATGCCACGTATTAATAGCATTGATTTTTATCAAAATAGGCCTAAAATTAAGTTATTTTTGCCAAAAAAAAATAAACATTTTTCGAGAGCTGGGGGATCCGCCCCTACACCTTATGCCTCCAGTGGCTAGGGGTCTTGCCCCCGACCCCAATTGCCTCCGGTGGTTGGGGGATCTGCCCCCAGACCCCCGCAACGTCCCCCCCCCATTGCAAATTTTTGGTTACGGGCATGCTTGAAGAAAAATTTACTGCACGTTACTGCTGGCATCCATCTATATTAGCTTTTGACTTTAAATATGCCTGGGACGTTTGGCGAAGATGTTCTCATTCACAAACGGTGTATAATACGGCCAAAAGTATTTCACCCGGTAATACTTATACAGAAAAATTATCTCAAAAATCCTTTCATCTGCACCAACCCCACTTTGGCTTTGGCCGCGATGAGGTTTTTTTCTTCCTAAACATTGTACGCTCTTCTAATAAGTTCTACAGGGCAAAACAACGCAATCTAATTTTTGTGCAAAATTGTCGAGTAAAAAACATGGTTTTGTCTCTGGAAATTTTTGGGTGCCACCTTCCCTGAAACCGCACAAATTAATCCCCAAGAAATCAATTTTTATGAAATTACACCTCTTTTAGAACCCCCGAAATTGAACATAACAAAAAATAAATACAGGGTGAGCCAAAAGTAGGTGGACGGCATATGGAATAGATTTATGCCTCAGTTACTTTAATTGAATTGTTCATTTTAACTTTGTTACAACTATGTTATTTGTGGTATATAATTACAATTTTAGTACTAAAATTTGTTTTAATTTTACCTGTTTTCTATTACTATGTTACACTTAATTTTTTTTACTGTCCACCTACTTTTGGCTCACCCTGTATTTTAACGGCTTTAGCCAAAAAGCTAATTTTTTTTATAATCAGAAGAGACAAAGAATCTTCTTGAGAGTCCCCCAAAAGCATGGCCAAAAGTGCTAAAGCTTTTTTGCGACAACTCTAATTGCATAATCTGTGTTCAACCCACACACTGGTTACGTTGTTGCGTCCTTGGATTGAGCGCTTTACGATGATTATCTCTGCTTGTGGCTTCGAACGAGCCAGAAATTCAGTGGTAAGAAATCGAAATTCACAGGACATTGGAAAACTAGAAACTCTTAAGCAGGCGCAAATTCCTCCAGGCACGAAGTAAATATCACGATGAAAGTGTGCGGATTGTGCAATAATTAGCGTCTAACGCTGTGTTGTGACAAGAGAATAAATATGCTATACAACAGCAACAAAAAATGCTGTAATTTTGAAATTGTTCTCATTACGGGGAAACAAAAGAATTTTTTGAAGTCACCATTAACATGCGTCGTTCGTTTTAGGCTGGCAACTGGTAAGCTCCCATCTAGCTTTAAATAAGAAATGCAAAAAGTAACTGCAGCAACGAACCGATTAAAAACAAATCAAAACAGTACACTTTGCCAAAAGTGCAATTTATCCCCCAATTTCTAAGTTTTGTGTAAATGTCACTTGTGCAATAATTGGGAGCTGATGATCGTCAGAGTATCCTTCAGTGTCAACTTACGTACGTGATGCTTTAGAGATGACTGCTGTTTGGTTATTATTGGGCACAAGATACTTTAAGTCTAGAACAATAAGTAGCCCGGTGACCGTAGTTCGTAGAAGTTAGATACTTTATCGAGTCAATTTCATCATTAGCTAGTACTGTACTCACTATTGCAGTAATACTAATACTGCAACTGCTTACTATTCTACGGCAAACTTTCTCTAAAACGAACTGTAAGTCTACGAAGTTCGCACTAGTCGCGGAAACGAACCAAATTGCTAAAAGTGATGATTTACAATCCAGTAAACGAGGTTAATCAGTCCAATTTTTTTTCTTTTAATTTTTAAAAGAAGTACCACAAAAGTACCGCGGTACTTTTAATTTGGAAGTACCAGTACCGGTACCGCGGCACTAATTTTAGCAAAGTACCGAGTACCGGTACCGCAGTACTTTTGCAGAGTACCGTGCCCACCTATGGTGATATCAATACAATGAATTTGCTGACATGTTTATTTCACGAAGCTCGCTTAGAGATTGACTAATAAGCGCTACGGTTGATATGACATAGTCGACGTCAGTGCTTCAAGTAATATTAATACGACTATATCGCATCTAGTAGTACAGATTTCAGTGAGTTTAGCATCTTGAGACCTACAGTTTTGTTCGGTAACAATCTCAATTAAAAAGTTTTACTTAATTTAGCATAATTCATTGGGTAAAGATTGGTATGGGACAGAATTTTATCTGCAAATATTTAATCATTTTCTGGAAGGTTTTTTTTTCTGAAGTTTTATCACTGTAATGTTTGTCATTTTGGCCTTGCTAAACCTAACTGATAAGCCTTAAAATTAGGTGAAACAGCTGTCTTAGGCATGCAACTGGCAATTTGTTTTTGTTCTGCTTTTAGCATTGTCTTCTGTGAATTTTGATGTTTGTTCGATTGATTTCGTAATGTACCATTTTAATGGTGTTCCCTTTTCAATTTTTGCATTGATATCTTTGTCCCACATAAACTCTCTCTTTCGAAACTTTTTGATGACGTCATTGCATGTAATTTGTGGTTTGGGCCCCGTAATCAAAAATCCTGGCAGCACCTATGTTTAAAACCTTGCATTTTTGGTTAAATTTTTAAAGCAACTTGGCCCAGGGGGAGGGGGAAGCAAGGTACCATGCCTATACTGCAATAGTTTAAGTAAGTTTAGTAAATTATAAATCACTCGATATGAAAATAACCAGTTCTAGGAGTCACTGTACAAGAGGCCCAGGCCCCCTCAATTCAAATTCAATATTTTGATCAATAAGCATTTCCCCTAGCTAACCTTTTCAAAAGTATTTTGTCGCGTAAAAACTGTTGAGGTGGATTGTTATTTGAAGTCGTTACAATAGATGTTACTTGTCATGTTATTGCATAAGGGTCATTCCATGCCAAACGTCCTGATTTTTCAAAAAGTCCCAGCTCGACCCTCTTCAAATTTGTTCAAAATGAGTTATAATGTTGTATGGCATGATTGACCTTCACGCTAAAAATTTTAGCTCAATATCTCTTGCACTTTTGAAAATATGACGATTTCAAATTTGCTACCCCCTCGCGATGGCGAGGGCTTGGTCATTTTCGGCTATTTTCAAAAGCGCATTTCTCTAAATATAAAAACAATGAAAAGCTGATTTTTGGTGAATTGATCAACTTTCAGCTATATTTCATACAACAAGTGTCAAAATGGTGCAGGCTTATAGCATGATAGAAATAGGGGGTGCCAAAGTGTTCACATTTTGACGCGAGAGCAAAATTTTGGTCAAGTTTGAACACCTGCATCTCTCATATGAAGCGGATCCTGTACAAAATCCCGAAAAACAAAATCTCAAACGTACAAAATCCCGAATGGACAAAATCCCGAATTGGACGAAATCCAGAATGGACAAAATCCCAAATTGGACAGAATCCCGAATGGACAAAATCCCGAATTGGACAAAATCCAGAATGAACAAAATCCCGCATTGGACAAAATCCAGAATGGACAAAATCCCGAATTGGACAAAATCCCGAATTGGACAAAATCCAGAATGAACAAAATCCCGAATTGGACAAAATCCAGAATTGGACAAAATCCCGAATGGACAAAATCCCGAATTGGACAGAATCCCGAATTGGACAAAATCCTGAACGGACAAAATCCCGAATGGGACAAAATCCCTAATTGGACAAAATCCAGAATGGGACAAAATCCTGAATGGACAAAATCCCGAATTGGACAAAATCTCGAATTGGACAAAATCCCAATTTGGACAAAATCCAGAATGGACAAAATCCAGAATTGGACAAAATTCCGAATTGGACAAAACCCCGAATGGACAAAATCCCGTGGACAAAATCCCGAATGGACAAAATCCCGAACGGACAAAATCCCGAATTGGACACACTCCCGAATGGACAAAATCCCGAATTGGACAAAATCCAGAATCTAATCAATTTCAAAGACAGAGAAAGTCCGGATTAATGGTGTACTCACTGCTGGCTTAACAGCACTAATAAATATAACTAATTAATTTGCCGACAAAACTACATGTCTTTTAATTGCTTTTGTCGTGGCGACTTAGAAAAACAGCGCATATACAAAAATAGAGTGATCAAGTCAAAAAACTTTGCGGTTTTGTCGAGTTAATTAGGTGCGAAGCAGTTTACCCTGTAGCAAAAGCCTCACACTTTTCACGTTTGACGTCAACTCTTTCAGTTTGTTGGAAAAGAAACTACAGTAGGCAGTATTTAGAATAAATTAGCGAGTTTTGTTCTTGGCAAAAATGTAAGCAATTAAGAGATGAAAAGGAAGTTGGCCCACGAACAAACTCCCTGAAAATAAAATTTTTTATGTTTCCAATATTGCTTTCTTTTTTGTCAAGAACAAAATTTTGTATGAATGTTTACAAAATCAAACATTAAATGTTTTTTGCTGTGACTAAAAGGATTTCCTTTGAATTAAAAACCAAAACTGGCAAACGAGGAACAAAGTTTCGAAAATTGTACTTTAGTTCAATGATTGTGTGTCATGGTCATTATATGTTTTAATGCTGATTTTTCTTTCTGAAACATCAGCAAAAACACCTGACAAACATGAATTCAAGAGGAGTGTAAAACAGTTTGATTACGAAACTTACAATTTTAATTTTTCCTTACTTAAATTTTTTTTAAATTATATTATTTGCAAAAATTACACAGAAGGCTTTCGGCAAAAACATTATACCCTTGTCAAAGCATGTTAATAATATAACAAATCACTGGTTTCCACCCAGAATAAAATTAATTATCACTAACTTTTGCAGTCGTTCGAATTACAACCAACTAATTACGTCAACGCATACGATTTAATAAATCAAATAGTCCAGTTAAATGTTGGATAAACGGGCAAAGAAGTTAACTAACGTTGTCACTATCAATGTATTTGAAATCAAAAGAGAAGCAGTAGCTGTCGTGATTGATTTTCAAATTACTGTCAACCCAAAATTATGAGAACAATCAAACACTATCAAGCAATCAAAAATCAAAAACTTAGTTCCTGTAAAAAATGTTTTGATCGCTTAGGCAGTGTTTGAACGTTCGATCACTTATCATTTTGTCTTGACAGTAATTTGAAAAACAAACATAACTTGTTTCCCTAAAACTTAAAATCTTCATATTGACAACTTTAGTAAACTGGTTCGCCCGCTCATCCAACATTTGACTGCACTGTTGAATTCGTTTGATCGCACGTGTTGATGTAATTTGTTTAAACGTACAGCATACTGTAATCAAATCAAATGTTTCATTATACAAGCTGCATTACGCCGAAGCGTGTAACGAGGACAGACCCTCTCGTGGCCAAGGACAGAAATGGTCGAGGCCAAGGACCGAGGACACAAATTTTCTAATTTATGTTGGGTAAATTTTCCATAATTGTTGAGCTCGAAAGTGCTCACGATAATGCATTTCATTAAGTTTTAGACGATAATTCGAAAATAATAGTTTTTTAAAAATAATAACGACTGCCATTTTGAAGTTTGACACGTTAGCAGCTGATGTTGATTTCGCATGGTAGCGGTATTGTAGTAATGAAGCAATGGCATTACCTGTAAATGGAAATATTGCCAGTACTTAAATAAGATGAGAGACGCGTTCTCCCAATGGTAGTTAGCGTCTTCCCATTGAGATTTGGCTTCCCCTAATGGAAAATTCAGCATACCCCCATACAGGGATAGCAGGAAATACCTTTTTTTCTAATTTGCTCGGTCTTCATTCGAATTTGGTGGTCAAATATCGCGCAAAAAAACATATATTGTGCAATAAAACAAATATCGCCTAATAAAATCACAAACAAAAAAATTGTCAAATAAAACCTTTTTGCATTGGGCTTCATTTCAATTAAGCGGATAAAAGTTGTTGTGCTTTGCAGTTTTACCGCCTGCACCAGAAGTATCAGCCGAAATGAAAACAACAATTTTCTACAATGCGTTTTGTGTGCTAATTCTCCAATTAGAGCTTTCACACAATGCCATTTAAAATAAGTTTTAGTATGGCTTGGCTTAGTTGGCTATCTTATTGTATTATTTTTCAAGTAAAGAAAAGAAACAACGAATTGACAGACTATCAGATATGTTGTCTTTTGTTTGGTTTTTTCTTTTTATCCAATCAAAAAAGAATGCTGTCCTCGAACCTAAGATAGGACAATTTCAAGGACTTGTAGGCTTTGAGACGAAGGCCAAAACCAAGGACTTGAAAATGTGTCCTCGGGCCAAAAATGTCCTTGAGGACTCCACCTCTGAATTTCACCGTCCTGAGATTTGAACCTAAAACCTTCTGCTCCAGAGATGAACGCGTTTCCGCTTGACCAACTCGAGTCCATAAAAAAACATATTAAAACATATAATGACCATAACACTTAACCATTGAACTAAAGTACAATTTTCGAAACTTTGTTCCTCGTTTGCCAGTTTTGGTTTTTAATTCAAAGGAAATCCTTTTAGTCACAGCAAAAAACATTTAATGTTTGATTTTGTAAACATTCATACAAAATTTTGTTCTTGACAAAAAAGAAAGCAATATTGGAAACATAAAAAATTTTATTTTCAGGGAGTTTGTTCGTGGGCCAACTTCCTTTTCATCTCTTAATTGCTTACATTTTTGCCAAGAACAAAACTCGCTAATTTATTCTAAATACTGCCTACTGTAGTTTCTTTTCCAACAAACTGAAAGAGTTGACGTCAAACGTGAAAAGTGTGAGGCTTTTGCTACAGGGTAAACTGCTTCGCACCTAATTAACTCGACAAAACTGCAAAGTTTTTTGACTTGATCACTCTATTTTTGTATATGCGCTGTTTTTCTAAGTCGCCACGACAAAAGCAATTAAAAGACATGTAGTTTTGTCAGCAAATTAATTAGTTATATTTATTAGTGCTGTTAAGCCAGCAGAGAGTACTAGGGCAAGTTTTTGTTGCACTAAAAAATTGAAAAAATGCATATATTTATAACGAAAGTTGTAAAAAGTT